>CABFWO010005051.1:0-54198 GCA_902155825.1 Timema genevievae
TCTGTAAGTTCATGTAAACACTCACCCGCCAGACCCAGAAGATCAGGTTCCTCTGGAATGTGTGAGGGCAGGGAGCACGGTAAACCAACACTCCTGCAGGAACAGCGGGACTGGCAACTACTACAGCATTCACATGTCACAAGCTCCCAGCAGGCATCATACTTAGGAAGGAGGCTGATCACTTTGGCATCCACGTTCCGTCCACATATTTGAACCATCCCTCTTCTTGCAGACTTGGCAAAAGAGGATATATTAGTAAAGCCTGACACCAGATATGTCCAGCCTGGAAGGCTGCTCAAGGCTCGCAGTAGGGGGCGGCATGTTTTCTGGAGCTCTGCTTTAAGACTTGAAAAAATCTTCTCTGTTTTGCTCAGTGACATGCCCATACAGCCGATGTCATAAAGGAGAACAACAAACTTTTGTAATAGCTCTACAATTTTTGGGTCCAGATTGTTTGAGGGATGGCCTTTTCTTCCCGCTCTGAAAAAATGTTGATTATGTGTCACACTCCAAGAATGTGTTAAAGCCCTCATTTCACCATTCACAGACAGACAAGGAGGGTAACACTAGTTTTCAAACTCAAAGAAGAGGTATATATTCATCTCTTGGCTCTGGCTTGCAATGAAAATCTTGGAGAATAGACTAACATCATTCTTGAAAGTACTCAATGCTTTAGCTTCTCTACTTACAGTTTTCCCCTCCTTTGAGAATATATTAACCCTCTTTTTCTTCATAGGAAATTAAACTCTGTTGAACCTTTGGTAAGACGCTCTTGACTAAACGACCCAAACAATTCTAACCCTTTTGATTCAAATGTCCGTAATGCTTTCACATGATCCTCTCGAAGAATAATGTGAAAATCATGAGTAATGAGGTATTCAAAACGCTCTTTAAATGGGCTGCCATAGTGAATAAAGGACTCCTTCACAGCTGTTATATTCGCAACTAATTTTCGTTGGTAAGCCTCATACTGTTCAAGGTGACGAAAATCTTGACTATAAACTTCTACGTTGAATTCTCCAACAATTCTGGCTACTGCTGGCCTGGCAATAGACCAACGTTGCAGTGTAGCTGGATCTTGCAAGAGGCCAATTGCTCCACTACTTCCCTTTATTTCAGCATTGTGTTGCTCATGGACTTGGTCAATTGCAAGAGAAATTGTGTTTTTCTTACAACGAAGTTGCCGAGTTTGAATTGTGGGTGAACTAAAGTGCTTTTTTCTGGCAGTTCTTCGAGATCCTTTATGTGTACGCCTACCCGACAATACTTACCCAACGAGCCTAGTTTGAATGATCGAAAATGAAGAAAGAACCTTGATGCCATTTTTTTAAGACATTCTTTGAACAACTTGTAATCTCCATGCCGAAGAGCTATAACAAATCTAAGAGAAGGCCTATTAGATTCAGTACCTGAAGCCCAAAGTAGAAGGTAGGGGAAATTTCAGATGTCTTTTCAGCCCAGTCCTGTATAGGGATTGTTTCTCCTGAGGCGAGATAGGCTTCAGTTAACAGAGAATGAAGAGTAGCAGCAGTAATGTTAACAGAATACCACAACTTTAAATCTGGCACTCTTTTTGAAGTCACCATCGTGCTCAGGGGTGCCAAATTAATGTGTAATGATGTGTCACATGATATAGACCGACCTAAAATTTTAAGTTTGAAAGTAGGATGCAATTTTTTTAAAGTAAAAACAAGGGCCGTTTTTAACTGAACACTTTTTTAAGGGCTGCCATTTTTTTCAACAAGAAAATATTAGTAGGAAATGATGTATTACTCAACAATATTGTCAACATAATAATTTGTAAAAAAAGAAAATGCTTTTTTTTTTAATGGCCGCCATTTTGCATCCTAAAGGGTTTTTTTTGCTCCACTTCTAAATTGATCCCTGATGTCTAATATACATGCCTGCAAAGCCGCTTGCTTGCATAACAAAGTGCAGTATTATTTTAGTATTTGTCTCCTACCTCACGGACTATGAGGGAAATATATTACTAGACTGAGGGAACTTTGTTTTTGTTATTGAAGTGCTATCATTAAATCCCATTTAAATCAACACACTTGGCTATATTTCACATTTAAAAGATCAAGCAATCACCTCAGCAAAAATATTCAATTTATTTTGCGCATATGTTATAAACCCAAAAATGCTAATCATCATCATCAACTGTTTTCAGCCCGTGGCCGAGTCAGTTTAGTAAAATGCCTTTTTAGATTAATCACTAATAAACACATTTAAAAAAGTGATCTTTCACTATTAATGGCAGGTTCTTAAGGTTCATAGAGTAAACTACACTGGTCTTATAACAACATTAAGAAAAGGAATAATGGCTACCAACACAAATATCAAATACAGCCTGTATTATCACACTTTGGAACTCATAATCTGCACTTTAATCAGTGTAACAGCACCAAGATGCTCATTTCTCTCAGCCGAGAAACCTGCAACCCTTCTCAACTGGAACTGGTTCAATAATATATCACCAAATCCAGACAACCAAAGGTGAACATTGGAGATCCATTCCTTCCAACCAGCACACTTACAAATTATTTGTATGTGGCAATAATAATATATATACTATTTTATAATACAAACACCTAGTTTTTCTATCAAGCTAGTTCAGTGGCTTTTAATATTTTTAAGGTCACAAACCCCTTTGATAATCTATCAAAGGCCGTAGACTCACTCCTTAAAAAAATGCACGCAAATTACACTTGCACAAAATTTTGCATACAATTTACTTTATTTTAGTGGAAATTGATTACATTCACATGAACATAACATAAAACAATATTTACAATAGAATCACGTATCTCACATCTGAACATTAATGGCCACTTCTTGAATGAATGTGAAATAAATCCAAACTGTGCAACTAAAAAGTGAACTTTAATTCTGTTCAAAAGTTAAAGTCAACAAGAAGAGTGTTGTGGAGTTGCTTGAGTAAGAAGTTGAACTTGTGGAGTAGTCTTTTACAGTGCAACGGGCATATAAGCTTCGACATCCAATCTATTTTGAGTTTTGGTTTTCATGTAAACGACTGCTGAAAATCTTTCTTCACAAAAATCTGTAGTAACAAACAGAAGCAGAGTTCTCACTGACTAAATAGGCTCTTAGTAGGGATGGTACCCTTGAATCCTTGAGGATATTCAAAATTAGAGGAGTCAAGAAAATTCAGATACATACTTTTTTTTTCAAGTGAAATTTGTTCTAGAGCTTTAATACTTCTTATTAATGGCTCATAACCCATTATAATTATTATAGAATGAACTGAACACCCAGGCCCCAGGTCAGTAATTTATCACTTAACTGAGAGTATCAATGTTATGATGAATGGATTATAAGAAGGAATGTTGACATGTGTTACTATTTGTATTTTATATTATTTACTATTTTATATTATACTATATTTATAATTCCTCTTAGTTTCATAATTTTTCCAAGATTAAATTCAAATTCGAGATTCAGGATTGAAAGGTAAATTGGAGATGTTGATTAGTAAAATAGTGGATTTGACCCAAATCTAGTTTTTAGTAACTCTTACCAACTTAAAACTATTCTAGATGTCATAACTACTGAGATTAAATGTTGTATTTTGCGGCCAGATCATGGACCCCCTGAAGCCCATCCATGAATCCCTGAGCTAGTCCTGATACTGCCATCTATATATTGCAATCCTGATTGGAAAACAAACTATCCAAAAGCATCGCTCTCGCAATAGACTGGACTGCCAATGACAGAGAGATCCGGCTTTGGATTCTGGGCACGTTTACCAATGGTGGTTTTCCCTAAATGATTTTACACTCTCCCTTCACACAAATGCGGCTAAACTTTTTATAAATGCAACTTTCCTCATCCCTAGCTCATTAGCCTAATTACATATGTGTATAACCTGAATAGTTAGTAAGAAGCCGTACTAAAAGAATCTATGGACAGCCGACCATACAGTCCAACCAAGAACAACAGTTTACTCTGAACATGAACAAACTGAGTGTGCTAATGAAAGCTCTTATTTAAAATTTAAACATTTGTGTTTGTGTTTATTGGTTTTTTATATAAACAATTTTTAGTCCAGCATCACTCAGGTAAATGTGTTATCCAGCCCTTGAAATTCAAAATATCTTTATAGAGTCATAAACTGTGTGGTTTATTGGTTTTGACTTAATTGTGTTTAGGACAAGAAGTTCTGGCAAACCCAAATGGACAATGTGGTGCAGAAAGTTGTGGATCAAAGTTGTCCACCAAACACAAACATCAAGCCTTGTCGTTATGGTAACAACTGTTCAAGACAAGGCTGTCGCTTCAAGCATGCAGGAAGGTCGGCAGGTAAGTGGACCATAGAACACTAACATCAAGCATGCAGGAAGGTTGGCAGGTAAGTGGACCATAGAACACTAACATCAAGCCCTGTTATGGTAACAACTGTTCAAGACAAGGCTGTCTCTTCAAGCATGCAGGAAGGTCGGCAGGTAAGTGGACCACAGAACACTAACATCAAGCATGCAGGAAGGTCAGGCAGGTAAGTGGACCATAGAACACTAACATCAAGCATGCAGGAAGGTTGGCATAAAACAATAGCATCAAGCCTTGTTACTGTGCCATTGCCCCGGTTGTTAAAGTGTGGGAGAAACTTTTATTTTCCCCTCTGTTGACGTAGGACGGCTAGAACAACTCAGTCAATTTTAAGATTACCCCAGGTGTCTTCTTGACTGGAGGAAGATTCACCCATTCCAGGCGTTGGACTCATGGTTCCTCATTTATAATTCTGGTATACAGGACTGATGAGGGGGATAATTAGTAGGGTCAAGGAGGAGTGTTGATTGGTTGGAGGTGATAACTTGACCTCGGAGGAAAATAGTGGGACAGGTGACTCGGGTGGCGAAAGGAGTCGTGGTACTTTCTGGTGGTTTGAGTGACGTTAAAAGAGAGATGGGAGTTGTGGAGGGGTGAAGGACAAGGTTGATGCTGGTGGGAGAGAAGGGGAAGTAGGGTTTCTGAGTGTGGTAGAAGTGAGGGAGGGGGTCGGGATAGATCTCTCTGGAGTTTGACTAGGGTCTGCGAAGGAGGTATTGTAATACTTGGGGTGTTGGGTAGGAGTGGTTTCCAGTTGGGGAGGAACTCCAGAATGATCTTTCTTCCTCTGCTCAGAACGTTGGGTGTAGCCCATCGGGTGTTGGGAGGAGACAGATGGGTGGAGCTGAGTTGGGCAGAGCTTGGCGTGGAGGGGGATGGAATGAGGGTGAAGGAGGAAGAGAATAATCTTGACAAAAAGTCACGGTGAGCGGACCAGAGCTTGAGTTAAGGTAAGGGGGAGTGGGAAGCTCGACAAAGAGTCTCGGAATTGGAAGCTCGGATATTGGTCCAAAGAAATAAACACACAGGTATGGTTTTACTCCCGGAAGTATGGAGCCAGTATGGAGCCGAGACAACGACTGAATCTTGGCCTGCTCACCACTCTCTCTCACTTCAGGGAGTCTCGGCCCTAGCCGTGTGGACACATAGCAGGTAGCAACGGGTGGGGGGAGGGGGAGGAAGGGTTGACGCGTGGCGACTGGACACTAATGGGGTGTGTTGGCGAAGAGAACAACAAGCTTAATGAGTGCAAGAGGTTTGTAACACAGAGAGTAAACAGGGGAGGGGGTAGCAACAATAACAACTGTTAGAGAGAAGGCTGTCGCAGCACGCAGGACGGTCGGCAGGTAAGTGGACCACTAAACACTAACATCAAACCTTGTTGTGGTAACAACATAAAGAATTAGGGAGTTTTAACTAGTATTTTCTAAAACCCTCACTCTAAAAATTATTGTTAAATTACTTTATATAAAGTCATTGCATTTTACTCAACATTTTTCTTAACAAATTAATAATTTAATATTGAGGGTAATAATTTGAATATATATTTATTCAACATTCATTTTAAATTAATAAGCATAGTATCGCTGAGCAAAAACATATTTCTGAGTAGAATTTATGTTAAATATACAATTATAATTATGGCAAATATTTAAAAAAAATTACACTAAAAGATGTGCAATTTGTATCAAAAGTTAGGAATAAATTTAGCCTTCACTCAGAGTATTTTTTCCAAATTTGATTTAGCTCAGGGCTATTTTTCCATCCCTTGTTCGTTATAATTTGGGCTCACTTCTTTAATCACGCTCCCTTATCTCTCACTAACCACTTATATAGAATCAATTATAGCCTTAGACTGAATGTAATAACTGTAACCTGCTTCGGTGGCCACATAGTCTAAGGCGCCACTTGTGTTGGACTAGAGTGCCGATGATAGGGAGATTGGGGTTTGAATCCCAATCTGTGTATTAAGGTGGGTTTTTTTCAAAATGGTTTTTCACTCTCCCTTTGTGCAAGTGTGGGTGCACTTCCTCTAAATTCATTCTTCCTCATCCCTATCTTATTGGTGTAATAAGTACATATGTATGTATAACCTGTACAGGTAATTAGTTGCTATGCTAAAACAATAATAATAATAATCTAACTATAAAAAAAGTTTAGCTTTTTTGTCTTAGGTTAAGAGTAACATATGAGTGGGAATGTGAAGAGGTGTGTGAAAGTGACAGAATTTGAATTGGGAGTGTTGATTAAACATTTTGTAAATCATACTTGACAGAAACTGAAATTATCTATAAAAGTAAAGTATTTTATTTCATGCCTGAAATAAAAATAGTTATAACAATGTAATCACACAGCCTAAATTGAGAGGCTTGTTTGTTTAGTAATGTTGTGCTCTGGATTGTGAACGACAAAACGAGTATTGCAAGGTGTTGTGGTTAGCTTGTGAACAAATAGAACATATGCACTGACAACATAAACAGAGGGTCAGCATTCCTCACGGTAAACCAGGCTAGAAGAGAGAATAAAAAGTAGCGGACCCAGCTAACAGGGCTGACTAATTACCATTGAGTCTAGGGGGTCACTCTTCCCGTTTTTCGGTCTACGTGGGCTAGGACACCGGATCGCTGAGTATAAGTGTTAAGGGGCTACCATCATTGTGCCCAAGGTACCAGGGGTCATAACCGTGTCAGGCCGCCTAGAGGTCAGTCAGGTCATTGGCTAAGCATTCCTTGCTATATTTCGTTTTGTCACGAGCTCCTAAGTAATTTCATTAAGTTCTTTTGTATCATTTAATATCTCTTGTCAACATCACATTTTGTAATAGAGCAGGGTAGTACAAATAAAAACCATAAAAACTCAAGCCGAACGTCAGTTACGAACCCATACAAGTGGTACCCAGTCACTTCCCCATTCTCGGCCGCAACCCATCCTGATAATATAAGGCCCACACATTAAGGAACCTAAAGGGGGTGACAAACGTTTGAAATTGCTGCACAAGGATTTATTTCAATGGAATTTTAAACTTTCTAAACTAAATATTTATTTTGTTTTAAAATACTTAACTAAGTCTGAAAATGTGTTGAATGGTTAAAAAGGATGCAATGCTCACTCATTTAGTGTACACTCTTTGTAAGTAAGTATTAAAATTTGTTGTCAGAAAACAACAGCAGCGCCCCTAACACTAGTCATCTGTACTACACCCATTCCTGGCTCCCTTTGCACCTGAAAGTGGACTTGATGAAGGACGGCCATGTGAATGTCAAGAAACTTCAACCTACAGAGGTTGATAAAGTTGATCCCAAGGTCAGTCAACAGTGTAAATAAGCTTTAGTATTCAGTCTGTTTATTTAGGATCCATCAACAAATATAAACATTCTATTCCTTCCTTAGTGTTCTGCTCAACCCCTACCCTCTCTCACAAACACTTGAGTATCCTCTCACAGCTGATTAAACAGAAAATAATTTACACAATTACATCATTTTTCAGAGTTGATTAACTGAGGTATACTATTACACACTATTCCATAGCCAACTAACCAACGAATTAGATACACAATTGAGGGGCATAGCGTCAAGAAAGAATATTAGACCCCCAAATCTTCTCTTGAACAGGTAATAAAAAATAAATACCAAAGGATTATATACTACCATTGTAAGTTTAAAAACAACTCCTTCCAAATAAGTAAAACTCACATAAATGCTTTTTGCACAAAATTAATTGTATTTATTTAGTTCTCTTCTCCTATTGAGACTCACCTCACTTTGAAGCTTTCTTTTTTCCATCACTCCTTTCAGATTCCCACTCCTCTGTCCCTACACCATGAACCTCAAGCAGAAGTGAGTCTCGACACAGATGTCAAATTGTTTTCTCATTAGAAGCAGGGCTAAAATATTAATAAATAGGTATTACTCGTAATATTACACATATAAGCAAACATTGATATTATAAACAATATTATATTCCTCCAACTTCTGTCAGTTTATATGAAATATTTTGTTAAAGCTTTGATTATTTTCTTATGATTGGCAACACTGTGATTTTAACTCTTGTCAAGGGATGTGGCACAAAGAGGGCTATGGGAAGTTTTGGTGGTGAGGGCGGGGATGTTAGTACTCGACAAAATATTTCTATGAAATATCATCATCTACCTGACATTGACCTCCAGTAATAACTATTTCACGGTAAAACATCACAATCCATTACAGATGAATTAAACATTAGAGCTAATATTTCTTTAAATGAGAATATTTTTAAAAATTATTGTTATTTACTTTTAACTTTGACTCTGAAGACAATCTTTTGTGTAACATGTGCTCTCAAATCATTAAATAATATTTGGTTACTAACTAAGTTTAAAATTAAAGGAGAAGAGCTGATAAAATATGTATTATTTATTGTGTCATTGTACATCTGATGGATTGTATGAACAAAAATCGGTAATTAACAAAATACTAGAGATATCACGATACCTTCTTTTCTTGATTTTGATTCGTGAACATTTCCTATTTTATTATTTTTCCAATCATACAACTTCATTTAAAAACATATTTATTCAATGTAATAGAATCGCAAAAAAGAAACAAATAATACAAAAGTTTAATTTTTTTTAACAAAGAAAAATATCCGTTATAATCTCAGTTAGGGAAGGTCACCACCAAGAGCAGGTCTACCTGAGGACCTATAAGCCGCAGACCCGATACTCAGGTGTAGGCCATGACAAGCTTAGTAGGCCGTTGGTCAATTCAAACCAAAGTACTTGAGAAATAAAGTGAAATGCCGGGTAGTAAGATACGAATCTAAAAAAAAAAATAACCAAATGTTATTCTTTCTTATAATCCATTCATATATTCAATTAATTGTTAAATTACTTGTCTGGGGCCTGGTTGTTAAGTTCATTCTTTAAGTTTAGTTGGCTATGAACCACCAATAAGCTCTAAAATAAATTTCACTTGAAAAATTGGAAAAATATATATATTTGAGTCTGAAATCCTCAAATCTTGAATATTCTTAAGTATTCAAGGGTCCCATCCTTACTAAAAGGCTACAGAAACATATAAGTAAAGCACAAGCCATGTGTGTGCCTGAACTTAACAGATAGTGATAATGTTTATAGCAAGAATTAATGTATAAACACCAGATTGTATGGAAATATTTGTTAAGTAAGGGTAAACATTAGGCTTGTATGAATAAGTATTTCTTACTTTGAGTCAAGTTTGAACAAAAACATTGAGTATTATCCAATTGCAAGTAGTATAAAGCAATGTATATATTAATAAAACAAAAAGATCTATTTTCTATTTGTTTGAAGAAAAGCTAGTCTGTAACTAAGACAGAAACACACACATACTTTTTTAGAAGTGTACATTTTTGTGCATAAAGGTCATGGTCATACAAATTTGGATTTTTAACTAAATCGAACAAAGCCTTAGAAGTTTTATTAGTAGAATGTTTGATAAGAATATTGAGTCAGATTATTTAAACTCAAAAAATGTTTAGATAAAATTGACACTTTCAATCATTCTACTAAAATTTATTTATTTTTTTATTTTTGTAACAAAAATTTGAGTTGAGTTTGAAGAACTTTTAAAAGTCTTATTCACACTCAAATCTTGAAGTACTCACACACCTAATAAACATTGTGTTTGTAATTGTGTTTTAAGGTTGATGAGGAGGTACTCCAGAGTGTTTTGTACGACTTGTCAGCGGTGGTTTGTTACGTGAATGATCCCCAACATCATGAACGACGGAACCTTGTGGCGTTGATAAATGTGACACCTGAATATCACGAGAGGTTTGTTGGCTCACCTGTCAACCAGTGGTACATCTTTAATGATTTCAGGTAATTATCATATTAAAATAGTACAATGTTCTTGGCCTCAACTTTGGAAATTATTATTTGAGGAGTTGAGATTTTAACTCTTCTTTTTATTTTGTCATCATTTCTTAGCACACATTCGGGCTATCTCTATATTCATACTTGCACTAATGGGTTAGGGATAAGCAAGATAGGACAAATAAAATGTACCTGTATTTGCATGGAGGGGTAGTGGAAAACCACCACTGATATTCAATCCCCGACCTACCATCACTAACAGATGTATGCATCTCCACTGATGTGGGCTTGGGCAAAGCTTATCCAGTCTCAAAATACGGAATTCACATGGTTCTCAAACCCTTGGTTGCGACCTTTGTATTTTCCAAAAGTCCCTTCATATTAAGATTGGACTGTAGAAACATGTCCACACTCACTATATAAAGATGAAAGTGGTCCTCTCCATCCAACCAATGTTGTTGTGTCAGTATCTCTCCAGTCTCGGCGCAGGAAGTGGTGTGGTTCAGTCTGGACTGGAAGGTGCCGTGTGTGCTCTACTGGACAAACCACCACTTCCCGGCTACTGCTGTACCTCCCCTGCAGAATCCTCTCACCATGGCTGTGTTCGGAGAGGATGAGTGCCTTGCTCGCAACAGTGGACGCAGGTTAATCACCTTCACACCCCTCACACTGGACGAGATGCCAGGGAAAGGTGACACCTTTACTTTTTTACCATCTATCTATCTATCTGCCAAGTGTTTTTAATGCATTCAAGGGGGTGGCATGCCATTAACGCTGTCTTAAGAAAATATAGAGTACCTTTTATTTTTTTAAATGCATACAGTGCTAAGATATATTTGATATTGTACTAATTTCCTTTAACATACTTTATTATGACTTCTGTTGCTGCTAAAACTAATATGCCCTTACATTTGGTTCACTTGCTTCCCCACTTCAAACCTCAATATGTGGAACCCTTGTAATGTGGTGTTTAGTCATGTAAAAACGATGTGTTTCCATAAATGTTTCAGTTTTTATCACCTAATAGTATCATAATCAAACCTGCATGGTCAAAGGTGCAACTCTCTCAATAAATTAGACTGTCCATGACAGGTGGGTGCACTTTCTCTAAATTCAACCTTCCTCATCCCTAACTCATTAGAATAATTAGTACACAAGCGTATAACCTGAACAGGTAGTAAGACACAGTGCTAATAAATATATTTTATAGTCAAATGCTTGATGATGGTGCTATGAAAATAATTGGCATCCTTGTCTCAAATAATGATTAAAAAATAGATTTGTAAAACATAAACTAGGTTAACTTTCTTAGTTTTGTTTTATCGAACTGCCCTGGAGTTTTCACAAAAATTCAGATATCATTATGTTATTATTGATGTTGATCAGGCTTTCAGCAGAGTATACAGAACAGTTCTATATAACTTACATACAAATTTGATAAACAAACAAGACAGCAGACATTTATGAATTTTTGCTAGACAAACTTTGGACCAAAATCGTGTGATAGAGGAGAGGATGGCAAAAATATAGTTTACCATATATTTGTGCTACAGGAAATATCTAGGTTCTAAATAGTGGTACTAGGTGTCGTGTCCCTTACCGAAAACAAGGTATTTTAGGCGGGTGGGAAGCAGCCAGCCACTACGGTTTCGCCCGCTACTTTACTTTCTGGGAGCCATATTTACTGGTGTTGCTATGTACTTTCTGGCATCCATGTTGTGTTTGCGGCCCCTACCTTCCATATACAACAAAAAGTTCAAATGGTGGGGAATGGCCATCTCACTTCCAGCTAGCTTTAGTAAGTAAGTTAGTCGGGTATATTTATTTTTTGAGCTAGATCGTCTAAAAAAAATCCCCCTTAATTCAGACTAAAATACATAAAAATGACTTAAGTTTAAAATGTATTTTCTTCAGGTGATATTGTGGCGATGGATGCTGAGTTTGTGACCTTGAATCAAGAAGAAGCTGAGCTCAGGAGTGATGGAAAAATGTCAACCATCAAACCATCCCATATGTCGGTCGCCAGAATAACATGTATTAGAGGGTAGTATTCACTTACATTCAGGCATACTTAACTAAAATTGTTCACTCTTTTTTATTTAGAAAGGTTTATTTTGACTTCATAATGCTTTTAAATGAATATGATAATTAAGGCCATTTTTAGATGGTTTTTAAATAAAGTGTATTTTAAGTCAAATATTTTTTTACAAAAGAGATATTCTTTCTAATGCAGGGGTGTGAGAAGCTTTGAAACTTTAATTAGGTTTCGAAAAATGTATCAGCTTTGACTTTGCTTTAAAAAAAAATTCCAGCAGCGACAACTAGAAAGTTCTACCAACAAAAATATTGTCAGCGAAAGTACTCTATTGCCATCATGGGCTGATGTGTAGTTAAAAATTAATATTTTCATGAAAAAATCTGAAGAAATTGAAATGCAATCTTTGGTAATGACTTGCTTTATCACATTAAAATGAAATATTACAAACTTGTGTGCAATAAAACATTTTATTAAGGATGTTGATGCATATAGTTATATAAATAGATATAGTATGATATGTTTTCAAGAATAAAACCATTTGCAGAAAATACTCAAACTTTGGTTCGGCTTGTAAAATATTTCATAAATTTGATTCAAGTTTGCTCTTAATTTAAAAAAAAGTGAACCCATGCAGTTTAATGTATAAATGTTGGTCTTATATTCTGAGTATATTATCTTCTTTTAGTTGTTTATAACCTTGATCTAATAATTAATATCAAATCCAATGTTTCTAGGCAAGGTCCAATGAAAGGCTCACCGTTCATTGATGACTACATTTCAACACAGGAGCAAGTGGTTGACTATCTAACAAAGTTTTCTGGAATCAAACCAGGAGACCTGGATGCCAATTTCAGCTCTAAACATCTGACCACACTCAAATCAACTTATCTAAAACTTAGATTTTTGGTGGATATTGGAGTCAAGTTTGTTGGTCATGGGCTTAAAAATGACTTTAGGTAAATCACAATCTATATTAATAAAATGAAGGGTCTGTCTGTCTGGCATGAGCATTGTGGGCTATCTACTGCATGCAAAGGGCCGAAATTTTAAAATAAGTAGCCCCTGTGCACAAACCGCTGGAATTTAAACGTTTATTAGATTTTTTTTTTAATTCATTAAAAGCTGGGTTGGGAGAAATAATATGAAGACATTTCCTTCTGTCTGTTTGAAGCGTTGCCCTGGTACTTCATTTTATACATGTATGAGTTTGTGTGTGTGCATGCATACATATGTACATATGTACTTACACACATGCGCGTGCACACTCACATATATACATAAACAATACCTTACTACCTTACTTTACCTTACATTTACCTTTACCTTTACCATTTACATTTACATTTACATTTACATTTACATTCTTAAAACTCTTAATGTTTCTCTTTTTCACACATTCGTCTACCACATCTAGCCACATCTTGCATGGCCTACCCTTTCCTTTTAATCCATACACTCTACTGTCATATATTTTCTTCATCACTCGATCTACTCAACCTCTCAACATGTCCAAACCAACATAAGACGCTTCTTTTACATTGACCAATTGGATTCTCTTTCAAACCCCACTCCTTTAGCATCCATTCATTGCCAACTATGTCCATACAAGTTTTTCCACATACATTTCTTAAATAGCTCATTCCATCCACATTTACCTTGTTCTTATGTTTCTCCTGACAAACCCACTCTACAGAACCATAAAACAATGTAGGCGTTAACATATTTACTTTTACATACTGCCATCTTTGCCTCTTATAAGTAATGTACCAGCCACTCTTCTTATAGCTATGGACACAATAGACTAAAAGAGGGTGGACGGAATTTAAGGAAATGATTTCAACAAAAAGTAAAACATTTGCAAGTTAAAGAAATATATGAATTATTTATTTAATGTAATAAACAGAGGTAAAACAACAAATAAGATGGCCTAACAAGTCAAACTGAAGTGTGTTGGAAAACAAATAAATCATGGCTGAGTCTGCACTTGCGCAGTACGTTTGAGAGTATATTTCAATTTCTCAAGGTATATTAATATTTTATTTGAACTAGTCTGGAAGAGACCAAACAAATAAACAAACAAAATTGTTAGTATCATAAAAAAAAATTTAAAGAACCTTTCATAAATGATTTATTAAGCATCTGATTCACCACCGTGAATATAGACCAAACAAATTAAAATTTTTGGATCATATTTAAATTTAAATAACCAATCAGATATTTTTCTTTTTAAAGTTTAAATCTTTAAACCTTATGATGATTATAAAGAGTTTAAAGAGCCTCTTTTAAATGGTTTACAACGCGTCTGATTCACCACTGTGAATACAAACCAAACAAATTTAAATTTTATGGTCAAATTTAAATTTAAATATCGAATCAGATATTTATTATTAGCACAAAAGATTGACTTCCTGACTAAAACTCGAACCTTCGCGGAACTATTACCCACGTCACTTTTAAAGAATTCGACAAAATTCCTACATTTTTAATATTTAATATTAAAATAGAAAACAGCATTGTCACGTTAGAATACTTGTAATTTCTCACTAAATGAATCGGTGGATTTTAAAGTCAAAACATTATTAACTAACAACAATAAGTTACTTTAATATTTACTTTGAAGAAGATACGTCTACAAAAATAACCTATAAAGGAAACATTATCAAATTAAAGAACTTAAACAATTACTAGTAACCACACGAGCAATAAAAATTAATATTTAAACAAAAATTTCAAGCCAAAAAAAAAAGTGGCTACTCGAATATTTCATGAAATTACAAAGATACTAGCGCCCAAGCGGCAATAGGAAACATTAAGTGTTCCATCACAGAATTTACTTTCAAAAAAATAAAACCTAGAACAAAAATGTACAGATGGCTACACTGACCGATATCAACTACATAATAAACCTAAGTGTTCAAGATAATCAAACCCATAGTTGTAATATAAAGTTTATATACTCAATAAAATATATATATATATTTATAGCCATCCTGGCTAGATAATGTTCTAGTCATGAATAGGACTTCTCGTGGAAGTGTCAGATATAATAGTCAACCTTATTTTCTGAGTTCCCTCGTTATATAGGTGTAGTTGATGGTTAAGGAGGAGGGAGTTCCTTATTAATTATATTATTATTAGTATTAGTATAACATCACACACCAAGCATCTGGTGGATGGGCTACATCTCATTAGTCACGTCCGCCAGTCTCTTGTTTTCTAGTAGTTCCACTTGACTTGTTCCCAAGACACGTACACCAGACACATGGTGAAAGGCTGCAGACTCTAGCTATGTACATTCGGTCACGTACACCAGTCAGGTGGTTAATTTCATTTCAAGAATATGAGTGGTCCTCCTGTTGCTCAGCCGGGCCAATCAGAGCATTTCTGGACACCTCTTTTGGAACATGTTGTTGTTGCATCATCCAAGCTTGTTAGGATTTCTCTTCTTTTTAGGATTTGGTGTGAACAGGTTGTGCTAGGCCAGAGCATACAATGTGTGAGTACAGCACATATACTGTACTAGATATAGTAATATTGTGATATTTAATAATGACTAGCTAGTTTTGCTAGTATTTATATTGCAGGATGTCTATGTGTATAGGCTTATTTGGGGTGGGTAGTAACATTGTGATATTGGCAGTACAAGCCAATGTTACAGTAATAAAAGATAGTAAAATTAATTGTATTAATTTGATAACTCATCAGAAAATCTGGCACATTTATAGTTACTCAATTGCTACTACTTTTTAAAGTTTGAAGAGTTCTTTTTAAAAACCCTCAATTTAACACTACATATTAATAAACATATAAGCTCCTTTTATTCTCTATTTAATCCAATGTTTATTAACTGCTTAATATAAGTAAAGGGAGGAAATATTTTATTTCGAGAATGTGTATCCTCATTAACATTGAGCGAAAATAGGAAAAATCAATGATAAATAAGACGTAGGAAACTGATTGGGATTCATACGTTGACCCCTCACTAAACACTAACACCTTAATCTTCATTTATGGTTAAAACATGTGTAGCTATGAAAATAATAAAAATGTGTAGTGTGTATGAAACTTGAGTAAAGGAAAGAAATTCCTGTTTTCCAGGCCTAACCTAACTAACCTTTCAGGTTGGCCCCCTTTCTTGTCACTTGCATTACATTATTTTACAATGTTTTCCACACTGTTTTCATATATTTATAAATACTCAATAATAATAGTAATAGTTCACTACTTTACAATCACCAGACAGATTATTTTATACTGAATCTTTTAAGGGGGGTAAAATATTCTTTTTTCAAATTAATAAAGACAGAAAAACACCAATGAATTGGCAGTTGTATTTTTGTAAATTTTGTTATTTAATTATATATTTAGAGAGTATTTAGCGATGGATTTCTCTAACTTTCATAATTGGTCACATTGGCAGGCATATTATACTTGAGACCTAGGGGCATACAATGTGTCCTGATTTTATTGTATTTTAATTCAAACTCCTTTCAAAAATGGTAAATTTTCTAAAGAATGTTTGATCAACAATGCAAAACTCTGGGGGGGAAACAAAAGTTGTGTTGTTTCATTTTATATCTTAATTTTCAATTTATAATAAAAAGGTACTGATTTGGAGTAACTTTTACATTTGAAGGTAACAATATATTTTTTTTAATTTGGTCCTTTCAGGATTTATAATTTTCATTTTAGCAAATGTGACTAAAACAAGTTTGACATGCCTGATCTGAGGCATCACTGTCGCAGTAAGCTGTTGGGATTTGAATCCTAGTCGGGTGCCGGGTGGGATTTTTCCTGAATGGTTTTCCACTCTCGCTTTGAGCAAATATGGATACATTTCCTCATCCCTAACTCTTAAGTATAAATATTATATTTGGGTCAAATCCACTATTTTACAAATCCAAAGCTTGAAAAAAATTATGAACCTAAGAGGAAATATAAATATAATATAATAATATAAAATACAAATAGTAACTAAATATTAACATTCTTTCTTATAGACCATTCATTATAACATTCATACATTTAGTTAAATGTTAAATTACTGGTCTGGGGGCTGGTTGTTAAATTCATCTTATTATAATAATTTATTCTGAGCCACAAATAAACAGCATTAAAGCTCTAAAACAAATTTCACTTTAAAAATTGAAAAAAAAAAAAAAAGTCTCTAGGATCCAATGCTTGAATCTGAAATTTTCTCTAATCCTCTAATCTTAAATATCCTTAAGGATTCGAGGTATTTGATGCACTTGTTCGTAAATCCTAGGAAATCTGTTTGTTATTTTTGTATAAATTAAACTCCTAATTTGATGTTTGATTACAAAGTACCTATGGTTTATACGTATACGTGTACCCTTCGTTTACTGTCTTGAAATGTAGCAAGCTTATCTTGCATGCTTAAAGCCCTAATTTATCCATCAAGGTAAGACTGCTACATTTAATAATAACTTGAGTGTACATATTTAAAATATAACAATTTTACTCTTGGTTTTAGGAATGTTCTAGCTAGTACACTTTTTAATTTTAAAGTACAGTTGAATAAAAAATATGAACTATTCCAGATATTGAGGCATAAGTATTTTTGTTTTAGTTTTGAGGGGGGGGGGGGCGGAAATTATATTTTAATTTAATTAAATTCTAACGCCGAATAAATACACAATTTGTAAACGAGAATGGTAATTAGTTAATGAGTCTGTGTTTATAAAAGGGTTTTATTTATGTCGAACATATGATTTAGTCACAAAGATATTCATGTGAATACATGACAAAGGGGCAAGCTGAGAATGATGATTGATTTTGTGGTTTATGATGAGAAACTGAGTTTAGTAAAGAATACTAGGGCTGTGCGTGGAGCTCATTGTTGTGTAACTGATCACTTCCTAGTGATCTTGGGAGTAACACAATAGTACTAAACAAGTAAGAGTGACATTGGAAAAATTGCAAGATAAAAGTGTGAGAACACAAGATGAAAGATTGCTTGGCAAAAATTAATATTAAAAGAGCAGGAATGGAAAGTCAAAATAAATTCTAATAATATCTAAAATACTTGGAACAGAATAAAATAGGTCTTAGTTGAGTGTGCAGATCTGCAGTGGTGGGAAACTTAAAAGAGATGCATGGTGGAACCATCAGGTGTGAGAGAAAAGAAAGAATCATACAAACGAATTATTGCTTTGAAGAGTAAATGTAAGAGGTTGTGGGACATTTATAAAGAGAAAAAGATTACTGGAAAGAAAGTATGTAGTAAAGGAGAGTAAGGAGGAAATTAGATTAAAAGAAGGAGAAAGTAATGCAGAATGATTTTGAAGGAAATAAGAAGCTGTCCTGGTAGTGGATAAAGAGAATATAACAATGAGTGTAAGGAAAGACCAATGTCATTCAATATGATCTGGGATGAAAACACCATAAGAAAGTGATGGAGGGAGTATTTTAAGCAATTGTAGGGTAAAAATATAGAGAAAATAGTAGGAAATAGGAAAAATGTTATGGTGAGTGAAAGAATTAATGAGGCTGAGTTGTTAAACGCTATAAAAGTGTTAAAGAATGGCGAAGCTGTGGGCGTAGGTGGGTGTTCCTTTGTTCAAAGGCAAAGGAAATAAATAAGAGTGAATGTAAGAATTATAGGGCAATTAGTTTGTTGCATATTCCAGGCAAAGTTTTTGGGAGTGTTTATTGAGAGGGTGCGTGAAAAACCTGTGGGCATGATTTGGGGTGTGCAATGTGATTTCATGTCAGGTAGAGATTGCATGGACCATTACAACAAGGGGTTGAGGAATCTATGGCAGCAAAGATAAAGTATATTGTGCATTTATTGATCTGGAGAAAGTGTACGATGTGTGAATATGAGTATGTTATGGAATGTTCTGAGAGAGTCTGGTGTGGATGCAATTATGATGGGTGTATGATGGAAGTAAAGCGTGTGTTGAGGTGGATTGCGCTTTGAGTGAATGGTTTGACATTTAACAGGGTGTTAGACAAGGTTGTGTTCTGTCTCCATGGTTGTTTAATGTATTCATGGATAGGTTTATAAAATAAGAGTGAATGTAAGAATTATAGGGCAATTAGTTTGTTGCATATTCCAGGCAAAGTTTTTGGGAGTGTTTATTGAGAGGGTGCGTGAAAAACCTGTGGGCATGATTTGGGGTGTGCAATGTGATTTCATGTCAGGTAGAGATTGCATGGACCATTACAACAAGGGGTTGAGGAATCTATGGCAGCAAAGATAAAGTATATTGTGCATTTATTGATCTGGAGAAAGTGTACGATGTGTGAATATGAGTATGTTATGGAATGTTCTGAGAGAGTCTGGTGTGGATGCAATTATGATGGGTGTATGATGGAAGTAAAGCGTGTGTTGAGGTGGATTGCGCTTTGAGTGAATGGTTTGACATTTAACAGGGTGTTAGACAAGGTTGTGTTCTGTCTCCATGGTTGTTTAATGTATTCATGGATAGGTTTATGAGGAATGCTTGTAAGGATGTGGTTGGTGTAAATTAAACAATGTGAATGTGAGAGTGCTGCTATATGCAGATGATGCTGTATTAATAGCTGAGAATAAAAGAGACTTGAAGACTCCATTAAGTTGTTTGAATGTGGAGACGAGCAGAATGGATATTCATATAAATATCTTCAAAACTATGGGGATAGTGTTTGATATAGACATACCTGTAAATAATTATCAGCTTAGTATAAATGGAAAACTGTTAGAACAATTAAATGATTTTGTGTATCTGGGCAGAATGTTCTGTAAAAATAGGATGGATGGTGAAATCAACAGACGGGTGAATGCATCTCGCAGTGTAGTTGGATGTATGTGGAATATTGCAAAGGATGAAGTATCAAAAGAGGCAAAGATAGCAGTATATAAAAGTGTGTTGACGCCAACATTGTTTTATGGATGTGAAGCATGGGTTTGTCAGGATAAACACAAGAACAAGGTTAATCCAGTTGGAATGAGATATTCAATAAATAGATATGGAAAAACTCATAAAGGCAGAGTCAGCAATGAATGGGTGCTGAAGGAGTGCGGATTAAAAGGGAATCTAATAGGTAAATGTGAAAGAAGTGTCATGCGTTGGTTTGGGCATCTTGAGAGGATGAATGTGGACCAAATGAAGGGGTAAGTTATATAAGATGTGGTTAAATGTTGTAGATGAATATGTAAAAGATAGAAACATTAAAAGTTTAAAGAATAAAAGAGCATGTATGACTCGGTGTATGGATGTTGTTGAGCGAAGGAATATGCACGATTGGGGAAATGTAGAGAAAGTTAGTGAAAATGGATTAAGTACGGAGTTGTTTTTTGAGCTATATGCACTATTTCTTGCCTACCCCATGAGGGAACGGCGTGATAAGGTATGTTTACCCTGATAAGAGATAGACAGCTGACCATTACAGATTACACTATGGTGTAGCTTTTAATATAAAGCCATAATGTAATACATCAATCTAGGACTACATCACCTTTCAATGTAAACAAAGTGTACATTGTTTTTTTTTGCAAAAATCTTAGTCTTTATTTGTCCTAAACTGATAAATATATTTTATAATTACAACATTTAATTCAATTCTTACATAATTTTACTTATTTAATCAAATTATACATAAGAACACAAAATTACAAAAATGGAAAATTTTGAATAATTTATTTTTCTGACAAAGGTTTGTAATAGCTGCTGAAATGTTTTCAGACCTAAATTAAGTTGGAAAATATTAAAGTCTATTTATTTTAATTATAGCACACTCATAGAAGTAATTAGCTTATGCTATATGGAGAGAGAAAAATGTTTCTTCTGACAACATAAATTTCAAAAATTTTAAGTTCTAACAATAGATAAATACCAAATGGTTGGTTTTTATCAAAGTAAAATAGGATGTAAAGAAAAGTTTCACATTCTTGTCAGAAAACTAGAATAAATGGTACATTATGGGCATGGAGTTCTTCTGTTAAACAGGCAGATTTATTCTTTCAAACTTTTAATCTGGAAAAACAAACTTTAATTTTCAAATGTTGTCAAAAAATGTATTTTAGTTCAGAAAAAAATCCAATACCTTAGCTCAGTTGGTAGTGTGTCTCTCTACTAAGATAAGGATCCTGGGTTCGATTCCCCGCATGGCTAAAATATGTATCATTGGTAAGTTAGATTATAATGCATATTAAGCTAAGAGGTAGAGGAAAATATATGTCTTGAATAAAAACCTTACACATGCCATAGGCAGGAAACAGTAATAGATGTAAAGTAAAGTTTTGAAAAAATAATTTAATTCACCTTCTGTGAATCTTTTATCGCTCATTGAAAGATTAATATTTTTCTTTACCGATTCAGAAATTCAGGAAATTTTGTAAAAATGCTGAAACAATTGCAAATATTAAATATATATTTAAAAGGCAGAGAAGTTTTCTTGCTCTGAATTCACACATTCTACTTACGGTGTAATTGTTTCATCCAAACTATTGTATAGTGTTTTTCTATTTTGTTTCAGGGTAATTAACCTTGTGGTCCCAGCGGATCAGGCAATAGATACTGTTTTCTTGTTTCATCTGCCTCATCAACGCATGGTGTCACTTAGGTTTCTAGCGTGGCACTTTCTGGGTGAGTATATATTTATACTTTAACTAGAGGCGAATAGAGCCATGAAAACAACACACATCTAAGTTTAACTGGGACCAACATTTTATCTCATGTAAGATGCAGGGGAAATATCACTCTCCTCTTTAACACCATTCATGTCACACATAAATAAACATATGTTAAGATATTAGCATGACAAAGTGTGAAATGATGTTAAATGACAAGGAAGAGGATAGGGCCATTAAGTTGGATGTACAGTTGGGTTCATGAGAAAGATACAGAAAGTAAAATAGCTTGGAAGTGAGATTGAGCCTAACTTATCCGGCCACAGGCTGGAAACAGTTGATGATGATGATGATTTGTTCATAGAAATAAACATTAATTGAAAGGCTAAGAGACCATATTCACTTGGGGGCTCATTGAAAATATTATAGAACTGGACACATAAACATAATGGCTTTCTGTTTGTTGCGGATTGTTGTTCTTGGTTGGGCTGTACAGTTAACTGTAATGTTTATTTAGTTGTACTACATAGACAGCAGAACTTAAACTATACAGACAGACAAGCAGGTTAGGAAGTAAGCAGAGTAGAAACTATTTTGAGTTGAGGTTTGGGGCTTGTCTTGATTAAGGCCATATGTACAGAATTTTTTTTTTCACCATTCAAAAGAGTTTTCTTCTATGAAATGTTACACACCATGAATGTATTTTTATGTATTTTTACTGAGGAGCTATGAGGATAAGAAACTTCAATTTTTACGTTTTCCGAAACTAGTTTTAGACCACACTTTTAGAAATTGAAATTTAGTATCTTTAATACTATACCTATTTGATAAAGCTGAGGTTTTACCGTAGGTAGAAGCATACTCTCTCTCTATATATATATATACACACACACACACACACACACACACACACACACACACACACACACACACTTAAAGTTCCCTTAAAATCAACACAATTTAATAATTGTTTACTAATACTAATTCATCTATAAATATGAAATATTAGTATTCATACGATTTATAGATGTGTATACTTAAGAATACAGAATATATTCAGACTTAAATATATAACATTTACTGACTAACTTGATTTACGTATGACATAAAAATATGCACTGAAATTCCAAGTTGGCTCACGGAATCAAAACTTTGTAGGGAAGTGTAGCTTAGTTTACACGGTTCGTACAACACACATCGGTTACTCCAGCTGTATTATTACAGAAACCCAAGTAATCTGCAGTTCATGCGAGATTTCTGTTTGAACAATCATTCACAAGCTGTCTCTTGAAGTAGTTAACCTAATATTTTAGTGATATTGATCTTTATATCACTGCCGGGGTTATTTCATTATTGAAACATGTTGTGGTAATTTTTATATTTATGTTTTATTTGTGATCTCTGTGAACTTTAAAGAAACTACATATATAGTTATTAAAATAATAAACAATGGTTCCTTCCATCCCAACCTGAAAAACGTCAAGCTTTGAAACCGAGAATAAATATAATGTATTGTATAGGCAGATAGGCTTTATGTTTGTTTTATATGTTAGGGGTTTTCCAGAATCATTAACACAAAATATACAATTTAATAAACAATAAATGGCTGTAGCGATCGCCCAAGGTTTTGACACATCGCATATCAAGAATGATGAAATAAATACTTAACATTTGAAAGCACTTTTTACAGCCATTGTATAAAGAATCTTTTTCATGAAAAAAAAAGTAATTTAGGCATTTTAATGTTTTAATTTCTTAGCTATTTGAACTAGTTTAGTCATTATTAATGCGGAAAAAGGCATTATTTTATATAACTTAAATTAGCAAAACTTATTACTCTGAATACATTAATATGCAAATACAAAAATAGTTTCACAATCTTCAATTTAGTAAAAACTGCAAATATTATCTTCAATTAAATTATCTATGTTTTATATGTATTTATATTTTAATTAGAGGTTTGAATATTTATACTGTCAGTCAGAGCTTATGGGATTATCTGCATGATAAATTTTATTGATTAATTACATTTTAATTAACATTAAAAAATTTATTAACTACATTTTAAATAATCTGGACAATTTTCCTCAAATTAGTTAGGCCTAGGCTATAGGTAAATATAATGTGTGAATAAATGGTGATTATGAAAGCATTTACATATATATGCACTTTACCTTAAGTAGCAAACCCAAAAAGTCAAATGGTTAAAAATTAATTGATTATATTGTTCAAATATTTGATAATTTTAGGAATACGGCAAGTTTCCACGGTTAAATAGAATGATTGAATTCTAAGACGTATACAACATTCAGAAGAAGGCTGAGAATTGATCAAATAATAAATATCATGCCCCTACCAGAAATCGAACCCGAAACTTTTTGCACAGGAGACCATCCCGCTAGCGACTGAGCTAACATGTCGGCTTATAGTATTATCATTATATCGCATTTATAGCCTGTATTTTATTACGTTCATCTCCCACAGCTGTAAAACTATTAATTGAGTGGACTCTTGAAAATATGCTTGATAAGAAATAGATTTTTTATCGCCTTAAAAAATTGTGTGAATGCAAGAATCTACGTTTAAGCTGGCAATTTCATCAGCATTTTATATTACTTAAATTTTGGAAACTATTCTATTTGAATATTTAGAATGTCTCTGTTTATCCCACCTATAAGGGTATCATCAGGTCAAGTTTCAGGTTGTAGTTCCTATAGAAGTAGTCTATAATGATGTGTCAATCAGTGAGATATCCTGTTGGGTACCTTGACAATATCGGAATGTATAGTGTTCATTATTTATATATTTCTAACTCACTTAGAGAGTAATTTTGGGCCCAAGTATGATATTATAGTAGTAATTGATGTTTGCATTTGCAAGTGTGTTTGCACTTTGAATTTACTTCAAATGAAAAACCGCTATTTACTTTTGTAACGACAGTCTTTATATCAATTTTTTATTATTTTTTTGCAAATAAATAATGTAATGAAATAATTATTTCATTCACAAAGGAATGTCTTTTATTACATATGACTTTCATTAAAAAAATTGTGTGTGTGAGAGAGAAAGAGAGAGAACAATTTTTATTTGAATTAATTTAATCAAAATAACTGAAGTATCTTATCTTTGTTTTTCCGGATGGTTCCTAAAAAAAATACGCACATTTCGTTTTGGCAGGACAACACAAGATAAATTTACACTAGGAGCGTGGATTCACTAGTGATTATGGCCTTTTGTGTGTGCGACCTGTATGGTCACACAGGGCGTCAAGTAAAGAATGTCCCACCCTCTGTGTCAAAGTATGAAAAATATTGTCTTTGATTCGCTCATTATGCACAAAAAGCAGTAAAGAGGCAAAGCAAGTCAGAAATACAAAAACTAGGGAAACCTTAGTCCACAACTTATTGCAAGCCATAAAACTCACAGTAAAGAAAAGTATTTTTATAAGCCTCAATTCCTCCTAAGCTCCAAAATATTGGTTTCGTCTTCTTGGGCAGTTGTGAAATTACCGAAAGATACCCGAGATCTTACCTCCCTCTTCCCCCACCACCTGAATAAAGCTCAGAACTATGTTATCCTAAAGTATTGACATAAACCCCTCCTTTTATTTGCTTCTATTAATGTTATGATGTAGTAAGTAGTATCTTTGACCACAAATAGACATGTTTGGAAGGAAGGGTCAATTATTCCAACTCTGACACGAAGAAGAAACTCCTTGACAATAAAAATTATTTTTTTCAAATCATAGTTTACTAACAGGACCCAGAATAAATTTCCAAAAAAAGTGATTAAAAATATCAATAGAATAGCCTGAAATTCTAAAAATTGCCACAAATTTGCCAAACAAACCAAACTAAGAATTTAGACAAAAAAATTGAAAGGAATGCACATGACTAAATCAAACACGTCCTTTACAAATGGAAACTAAAAATAGCTGTGCAATAAAGTCTTTTAACAGCTAAACTCTTGTATTCTGGTAAATATAATATTGATTTAGAAAAATTTACTTTAAAAAAAAATCCCATCCCAACGCAACTTTTCACCATTTAATTTCAGCGTCTCATCAGCTATGTGGTGGATTTTACAAATAGGATACATAATTAATTTTCAACACTATTTTCTCATTCCTATAACTGTTTGATTAAAAGAATAGGTTTGAGTATCTATGGATTATAAAATATCGATATAATTTAAAAATATACTAATTTAACATAAGTGCCTGGATATTATTCAAACTGGAATGGGCTACTGTGAAGTTTCCCTCGCTTCCCCCAATGTAAACATAATATGTGTGGGATTTTCAAAACGGAACAAACAAAAATGTGTGTCTAACAATCCGGAACAAACGATTGCAATTAAAAAACCATGAATTTTTAAAAGTGTGGGGAGAGGGGTTTCCATGAAATTTGCCCTTAATGAGTAAACAAAGTGTCAAATTTACGTCTCATTTGTGCAAAAACAAATACACAACAAATGAAACTTTTTGTGGGACAATCAGGAACAAACAATTGCAACAATAACAATATCAATTTTCTAAACTGGTTGGGGGGGGGGAGGCTACCTTGAAGCTGCCCCCCCCCCCTTTCCCAATATAAACATACCATTTGTGGCTTTATCAAAATGGAACAAACGAAAATTTTTGTGGAAAAATCAAGAACAAGCGATTGCGATAATAAAAGATTGAACTTTTTAAAATAAATGGACCAACCATGGATGTAATTGACCAGCCAGAAATGTAATCGAAGAGAACTCTACTGAAGAATGTAGTGCTCTCTTTGCAAGCTAATCAACACATCCTAGCCCTTGCTACTCTGATGATTCAACACTGACCAGCCAATGAAATTATCAAACCCTAAGTCCAAACAGTTGACTTACAGAGTATCAGCTTACGTTTGTGCCTCTGTGCCGACACAACAAGGCTGCTTGACGTACACCACCGTAATAAAGCTGAAGTCATGTATCCATGCGAAGCTCGAGAGTTGCCAGTGGTAGTAACGCCCTTAAACCACGTTGTTAATCAGCACAATGACCTTGGTGATACTGGAATAGAAATGTTAAGATAAAAACCAAATCAACTCATTAACACATTTTTTTAAACCTACTTTCACTACCAGGTGCAGCTTTTCCAGGTTCACAGTATAAACTAATAGTTTGTTGGGGTTTTTGTCAGCAAATCCTGCTAACCGTTTGGTTTATAGACACATGTACTATTACAATAATTTGTTAAGGATGAGTTTAGAGGAACTATTTCCCACATTGGATGGAAAGGAGCTGTTGTGATATGTTTTACTCCATTTCCCTCCAAGAAACTCTGAAACTCTTCAAATTTGAATGGGGGGTTATTGGACACCACTACATCGGGAATCCTGTGAGTCGCAAACATGTCTCTAAAGTGATGTATCACTGCAAATGAGGTTTATCTCAGACCATTTAAACATTAAAAACAACTGACCTTAAAAAGGTCCTGCAAAGTCTCTTTGGACTCTAGACCAGTGTTCTTCAACCGGTGCCGGTCTGCGAAAAATGTCACCAGAATCATGTAGCCGCTACACGATTCGAGCACTACATTGTTGCGGGTCTAGCAGGACGCTGCACGCGTCAACGAGTATACTGTCTGCTCGCTTCCCCCACCACTGAAAAGCTGTTTGTCCATTCAAGGTCAGGCCTCACCACATAACGTCCGTGCTATATAGGCTATGTGCGCAGCTGCTGAATGCCAATATTGCATCAGCTCACCTGTGGACAACACATCACAAAAATTCTTATTTACTGCGCTCTTGTGTATTGTTTTCTAATATTGTGTTATTTCAAAAAAAAAAATTAATCCTCTCGTAAAATTTGAAACCCTACAAAATGGAGGGAAAAAAAGTCAAACAGCGAAACCTTTTAACAGAGGTTTTTTTAGTGAAAACGGTGATGCTGTTTCCTTTTATAGATGAGCTCTTGTAGTTTGAGTGTTCTGCTGATGGACATGGTACAACACAATTCATTCTAAGGATCCAGGAGATTATTTGATTTAGTCTTGATTGTTACAAGACATAAAAACCCTTGTTCACAGAGGTAGGCTATATTTTCAATAGAGTTAACTTCCCGAATAAAAAAGTGTTTGTTCTTGAGCTGGGTCCAAAATGTTGTTTCAACACTGTTGATTTCTTAAGACTTTTCGGTAAGCCTCAGGAACATCCTTGTGACCCTCATTTGGGTTTTGACCCAGGGTCACAGACAAATAATATACCCAGACACTCAACCTCCAGGTTAAAATGGTTGTGCTCCTTTTGGTAGCTTGAGTTCTTCAACACTAGGATCGCTACGATTAGTCTTATCATCACCTAGCAGTGACACTAGCGAAGCCCAGTGTTGAAGGACTCAAGCTGGCAAAAGGAGCTCAGCAAAACCCCCAAAAGGTTGAGAGTTTGTTTCTTACTTGTCTGTGTCCAGGGTTTATTAGCCACTGTTCTAGACCATGGATTGGTTGGCGTTGTCCAGGGTTTATTAGCCACTGTTCTAGACCATGGATTGGTTGGCGTTGCCCAGGGTTTATTAGCCACTGTTCTAGACCATGGATTGGTTGGCGTTGCCCAGGGTTTATTAGCCACTGTTTTAGACCATGGATTGGTTGGCGTTGTCCAGGGTTTATTAGCCACTGTTCTAGACCATGGATTGGTTGGCGTTGTCCAGGGTTTATTAGCCACTGTTTTAGACCATGGATTGGTTGGCCTTGTCCAGGGTTTATTAGCCACTGTTCTAGACCATGGATTGGTTGGCGTTGTCCAGGGTTTATTAGCCACTGTTTTAGACCATGGATTGGTTGGCGTTGTCCAGGGTTTATTAGCCACTGTTCTAGACCATGGATTGGTTGGCGTTGTCCAGGGTTTATTAGCCACTGTTTTAGACCATGGATTGGTTGGCGTTGTCCAGGGTTTATTAGCCACTGTTCTAGACCATGGATTGGTTGGCGTTGTCCAGGGTTTATTAGCCACTGTTTTAGACCATGGATTGGTTGGCGTTGTCCAGGGTTTATTAGCCACTGTTCTAGACCATGGATTGGTTGGCGTTGTCCAGGGTTTATTAGCCACTGTTTTAGACCATGGATTGGTTGGCGTTGTCCAGGGTTTATTAGCCACTGTTCTAGACCATGGATTGGTTGGCGTTGTCCAGGGTTTATTAGCCACTGTTTTAGACCATGGATTGGTTGGCGTTGTCCAGGGTTTATTAGCCACTGTTCTAGACCATGGATTGGTTGGCGTTGTCCAGGGTTTATTAGCCACTGTTTTAGACCATGGATTGGTTGGCGTTGTCCAGGGTTTATTAGCCACTGTTCTAGACCATGGATTGGTTGGCGTTGCCCAGGGTTTATTAGCCACTGTTTAGGCCATGGATTGGTTGGCGTTGCCCAGGCCTGAGGAGCTGCCGGACCTCTTTACAAGCTCTGCACTACCTCACTCTTGTTCCATTGACATCATCTAAATCTGTCCACCAAACCTAACTGCGGGCCTCTGCCTTGGAACAATGCCACGATGTGTGTAACACTCTACCTCTAAGGGTGTCTGAGATCACTCCCCTGTTTCCCTTAAGGAGGCAGCCTTTCATCATCGATAGTTTGTTGCATACTAGGGTTCTGTTTGTGTGGGCTAGCTGTGCTGTGTCTAACAAATAACTTTCCCAATCACCTTGTCCTCTTTAGTCTCCTCTGCTGATATCAGTGTTAAGTCAATGTCGCTGTTCTTCTTGTCAGGATAATGCTGTAGCTCAAAAGAGTAACTTGACATCTCCTGTCAGTTGTTTGTCCAATGTTTCCAGCAGTTCCTCAAATTCAACCTTGTCTACTTTGTTGAGAAACGTTAGGTCTTCTTTTGTGCCACACGTTGTAGAGAGTTTAGCATGTTTCACAATATTATCAGTGACACTGTTCACCACAAAAAAAGCCTCAATCACTTGGCGTAACTGGGTCGTGCCGCTGGGTTGTTGTCTGGTAATTGCGCCATACTTACACACACGTTATATCCTTGCTAAGACTGCACTACACACTGTTACTACCAAATAGAATTGTTCACTTCAAAGTCACACTTTTGAAGCTGCCATGTTGGAGCGCGCCGAGAGTTAAAGTGCTGGTTGGCGCTGGATAAACATTAAATATCATATTAGTTAAATTTTGCCAACCTAACTTAACCATTTTAACCATGTATGACACATATCAAAATGTAAAATTTAATAATTTTACTTCATAAAATGCGATTTTAACAAGACACACAACAATAAATTATGTTTGAGCCTATACATATTCTAGCTGCCTTTTAAAAAGAATGATTGATTTTGTTACCACTAAGGTTATAATTCAATTACAAATTCAAGTTAACAATATTATTTTTTGGTTTAAATTAGGAGGGATAGCCAGCACATTTACCTTGGTGATACTGGAGGAGAGTGATGCTCTTGGTTGAACTGCAAGGTTGACTGTCCACAGCTGACCTTGCAGTTCAACCAAGAGCATCAGTCTACTCTCTTGGCCTGATGAAGTTGTCTGTGACAGTGAAAGCTTGTCCTTAAAAATGTGTTTGTGTGTTTTTTAGTGTTCTATCTAAACAATTTCTACTCCACTAACACCAAGGTAAGTGTGCTGGCTATCCCTCCTAATTTAAAACATGATTTAGCCCAGTGCTCTATTCCAAATAACCTCAATATATTTTTTTGCCAGTTTCCAAGTTCTCTCTCTCTCTTCCCCCCTTATATAACGGCAGGAATAGTTCCTGAAATTAATGATCAGATGAAAATAAAATGTTATTGATAAATATATCTCGCAACCCTTTTTGTAGTTTACCATAACCTCACTTTCAATTTCGTTGGCTTATGGTAAATTTGATTAATATTAAATGGGATAGTTTAGTTTTTTTTAATATTTAGAAGTGTGATTTCTCAATTGTTTGATAACACTTTTAGCAAACCATTTAATTACCAGTTGGAGTTGTTAAACTGTTATTAAAGTGGCTGACATCTTAAAAAAGCATGGTTTGATTTTGAGCAGCTAGTCTTTACAAATGATGATTTCCCAACCTTCTTTCAGGCTAATGCTGGTGGCAATACTTCTTATCTATCCATAGAATACCTTTCCTCTTAAAGTAAGCTATTACTAATGTGTTATTCTAAAATGTGTTGTATTGATCTAATTTGGTGTTGCTCCTGTCTTCTGAACCTGTTTGTTTGCACACTGCATAGGTCTAAAAATCCAATCTGTAACCCATGATTCCATTGAAGACGCACGCACTGCCTTGCAATTGTATCATTGTTACTTGCGAATGGTAAAGGAGGATAACGTGCAAGAAACTTTAGTGAAACTTTATGAAACCGGGAAGAAACTGCAATGGAAAGTTCCTGGTATAGAAGAGCGCTGAGATTTCTTATCATTTGAAATCAAGTCTGCCAATGTATTTAACAAGACCGCCGTGAGCTATTTTACTATTATTATTATTATTATTATTTTGTAAATGTATTCCATGGATATTTTAACAGTGATTTAGAATTTTATTTTTATTTGTATTTTATATTATGAATGATGAAGTAGATTTCAGATGTCTTTAGACATTTTTTAGACTTTTTTAAATATTGATGCTTTTAATGGGGGTTCACATCATAGGGAACTGTGATAGCAATGTTGTCAAGAATAACAATTTAAAAAAACAAAAATAAATACATTTAAAAAAACAGGAGGCGGAAATTAATATTTTTAATACAATTTAGGAATGTTTAAAAACTTAACTCCTATTATTTAACAACACTTTATTGTTTGCATTTATTTGTAACTAAATATGAATATTTTATAGTTGTTTGTTTAACTGTAGATTAAACTAAACACATTTTAAGTCAAATGAAACTTTTTTTATGCCAGGTGATTCATTAGTATGCAATATATCTTAGATATTATATCTACATTTAATTAGCCACAATGTTTTGTTTTGTAACATAATTTTAAGAGGTTTTTTTTTTAATTTAGAAATTTTCATGTCACTTGTTATTTAGAAACTAATTAATTTAAAAATAGTCATTCCTGAAGGAGCAATAATTTTTTATGTAAGACTTTGATATATTTTGGTTTTGAAGTAAGAATTAATCATTTAAATAATCTTTTTACAAAATATGATTAAGTGATGCTCCTATGCTCCATAGTAAACATTATTTTTAATTAATTATTAACCTTGATTAACAACAAATTTGGACATTCTTTATATTTTTATGATGTTACAACATAAAACCCTAAATAGGCCTAGTACTTTTTGGGGCTATAATAATTTCAGCAGTTTTTATCTATATTTTAAATTTTACTCAAATAATTTAAATTGGTGGATTTTCTTACTCGGATATTAAACTAGTTACATTTTGAAAAATATTAAGGTAAGTCATAAAAATATTTGAAATCAAAGGAAATATTGGTTTACATATTATGGTTTGTGGATTAGTATTTATCTAAAGTGTTGGGTTGGGCCTAAGGCTTCGTGGATTACGTTAAACAAACTTTATTTATTTGAATGTTATTAATTTATTCAAGTTTAGTAATTACAGTTTTTACTAACCATTTTCAATTAAAATACACTATTCTTTTCACATTGCTAAAAATTAAATTTGTTTTTTTACTGTGTTTTTTTTATGTTTTTTTAAAGTTACCGTAACTAACCAGGAAAGTATGCCTAAATTATTTTAAGATTGTATACTTCATCAAAAGTTTTGTCCACGATCATAAACCATACATAAATGTTTGATTATAGTTTGAAAATAATACGCTTACCAAAATTCATGATCAGGTACTTTGGCTTTTTTTCTTCATTTTTTTCTCTCTCGAGTTTCTTCTTAGAAGAAATTTATGTCACCGCTTTTTATTGCCTGTACAGATTATATTCATCCTTAGAAGATGCTGTTTAAAACAAATTATTTATTCAGTAGTTATTTTATTCATACAATCCCAAAATAATAGAAATTATCAATAAAGGTATATTTTTGAATACCTTGCTACCAAAGCAACCTGAAAACTGTATTAAAATGTGATATCATTCATTATCAAGAGGGAGATCAACTTTCAAGTGAAAGCAATCTATGATGCACTTTGAGTTTTGTGATCAAATCTGATCCATGTGGTTCAATCAATTTACGAAAAATTTTGCATCATTAATTTACAGTGTATGTGAGGTAGTATGATTAGGCTACTGACGTCATAAAACAAAGCGTTTTCACATCTCCTACAGGTAGAATATATGTTTTATTTTAATACTACCTAACTAGCATTTTAATATTCTTTAAACTGAAAAATGACACCTGGAATAAAAATCGAACCCGAGAAGTTTGGCTTATTACGCCAGTGGTCAAACCACTGAGCTATCCAGGAATCGCCCCATTCCCAGGGTTATTCTCCACTCATATTTTAAGGCATAGTCTGTTATGGACGTCTGAAAAGCATTTTTATGCTGTTTTTTATAGAACTATATTTAATAGTAGATATTAGATTCACTAATACCTTTTTTATTCAATCTAATTAAATATATTATTTAGCTAGATTAAGTGCGTGACAGAAAATACAATCCACTTTTACTTAAAGAAGATTAATATTTTTAGTCATTATATTATTATTATTATTATTATTGTTGTTGTTATTGTCATTATTGTCATTATCATCATTATTAACATTATCATTATCATTATTAATACTAAAAAGGCTTACATATAACCTACTGTCGCCTACCCCCCTTTCGTGGTACAAGAATCCAGGATAAATTGAATGCAAAATATGGACAGAAATGCTGGAAAGGGATATGGAAGGTTGTAAGATAAGAAACAGGAGGAAAGAGAAAAGGCAAGAAATTAGAATGATGAATGAAGAAGGAAAAGTTATGAAGACAACAGAAGAATAAAAGAAAGTATGAAAAGGAGATTTTGAAAAAAAAATGTTAAATCTGGAAGACGGAGGGGAAGAGATTTAAATAAAGGAGCATGAAAAAATTAGCAGAAGAGGAAGGAGTGGATCCCACATGGAAAGAGGTGGAGGATGTATTATAGAGGATGAAACAGGGGAAAGCAGCAGGTGTGAACGAACTTACTGTGGAAATAATAAGAGCAGCAGGTGAATCATGTTGCTGAGAGTGATATGGAACGAGAACAGGTTACCAGAAGACTGGAAAAAGGGAGTGATAGTACCGATTTTTAAGAAAGGAGACAGGAAGATGTGTTCGTATTATTGGGGAATAACACTGATGTGGCCACCTTACAAAAATAATTTAAAAGATACTAGAAAAGAGAATACGAAATAAAATGAAAGGAAGATGGAGAGAGTAACAGCACAGATTTAGGGAACAGGGGTCTACACTAGACTTAATCTTCACTATGCGACAACTAATGGTAAGAAGGTATAAATTGAAGGACTCAGTAAAGGTATTTATGGGGGGAGAAGGAATGTGATAGTGTGGATTAAAATAAAATTTGAAATTGATGGAGGAGGTTGGAGTGTAAAATATGTCTGAGTATAACATGAGTTGTGTTAAAATGGAGAAAGAGTGACTGGAATGGCTCCAAATAAAAAATGGAATGTAGCGGGGAAGTGCTTTCTCATCACTACTATTTGTAATGTTAATGGAAATGGTTATGATTAAAGTGGCAGGAAAACTTGGGGAGGAAAGAATGAAAGCCATGATGTTTGCTGATGACTTGATGGAATAGAGGGAAAAGGAAGAACAAGTACAGGAATGGAATGGTAGTGACAAAGATGATGATAAGGCCTAGTAAAGCTATATTGTTGGGTGGAGTAAGAGTAGAGAGGATATAATGAGAAGAGGGCTGCAAGGAGAGTTGTTCTATAGGTGTGTAAGAGACCTGCTATGGAGAAGAGGACAGCAGGAAGAGTTGTTCTACAGGTGTGTAAGAGACCTGCTATGGAGAAGAGGACAGCAGGAAGAGTTGTTCTACAGGTGTGTAAGAGACCTGCTATGGAGAAGAGGACAGCAGGGAGAGTTGTTCTACAGGTGTGTAAGAGACCTGCTATGGAGAAGAGGACAGCAGGGAGAGTTGTTCTACAGGTGTGTAAGAGACCTACTAGAAATACTGAGATGGTATGAACATGTAATGAGGATGGTGGAAAAGGAAAGAGAATGATTGATATTGTAATGAGGGCATGTGTTACCTACGAGGTCGCAGGCTGCTCACACATCACCGTAAGAACCTCAAGTTCATCTAAGGATATTGGGGTTCATTGCTGGTTAAACAAGATTGAAAACGCACACGGAATATTCAAGATTTTGTTTATTAAATATAAAACAACACATATACTGATATTAAATTAACTATAACTAAACAAGCCACCGAATTAAATAATAAGAGTAGAATGAGAATACATAAAAGTAATTAAATTAAATAAATAAATAACTATAAATCACATAACTATTCGAATATTTAAGACAGTCACAAAAATGTTCATTACTAACCAAGGTCACAATAACACTAAATGTCTATGTCATTCGTGTAATTCACTTACGTTGCCAATTGACCACGCGCACAACACACTACACTGATTCACTCCACAACTCGGACTTGAGCTCCTCTACCTATCACCGACCATGTATATATAGGGGTCACAGTTAAGAGTATAGAGTCCTTCATTTCTAGAATACTGAGCAAGAATAAAATGAACCCAGACTCTTTGAGACGTGTCTCTTTTCTTCCCCCCTGGCCCAGCATGCCTGCTAAACAAGGAGGGAGGGACACAGAGCATAAGATATAGAGACTAATGACAGTGATTAAAGAAGTAAGAACGGTGGAAGGATAGAGGATTATGGAGGCATTTTACTAAACTACCAGGCCACAGGCTGGAAAGAGTTACTATTATTATTATTATTATTATTTATTAGTATTATTATTATTTATTAGTATTATTATTATTATTTATTAGTATTATTATTATTTATTAGTATTATTATTAGTATTATTATTATTTATTAGTATTATTATTATTATTATTATTATTATTATTATTATTATTATTATTATTATCGCGTCTTACTACCCATTCGGGTTATACACACTTACGCTAATGTGTAATGATTGAGTGGTTGTGAGATGAAATGGAGGACCTACAGTTTAACGTGGGATCCGAACCACGATGGAGGCCTGGCATTTCACACATTCACAAGTTGTGACTAATACACGTCTTGTCAGAGGTGAAGGAAGGGTTTGGCAATCAGCTGGAAATAGTTGATGATTATGATGATGATGAATAAAAGTCACAATTTTTTTTCCCCCACAGGTGTATTCAGTTATAAAAAAATCAAGATCATGTTATAATGAAAATCTAAGGATTTATATTTTTTTTAATATGAGATATGATTACATTTACAAAAATAGTTATTTTTTGACTTAAAAAAATGCATCAATATTCTCATACAAAATTTTACCAAGAAATATATTTTGATCACATGGAATTTGACATAACTTCCTTTATTTTTTATCACAAAATATATTATGCACATCCAAAAGTATTAAATGTTTCTATCTGCAAGTACTTTTTTAGATGGGTTCTTGCCATTAGAGTAAATATACTTTACTGCCAAAAAAACATGTCTGTACTTATTAATATAAACAGTGGTGAGAGAGAATATTTCAGAATTAAAATGAACAAAGTTAAAAAAAAACTTTTTCATTCATTTTATATGGTTTAGGATTTAGGAGTATTTTTAATATGCTATATTTGGTTTTTTATATAATAATTTGAATAGTTTTGTTGGGCCCATAGTGTGAAAAATATTTGTAATATGAAGTAATTTATTATGTCCAAGAATATTTTTAATACTTAAATAGGTTTAAAGTCTAATATAATGTAGATGTGTGCACTTTACTAAAATCTTGAACCAAAACTTAAGGTAATAAATGTAAATATGTTTATTCTCTTTCAAATCATTAAGCGAGTACAAAATGTAAATTTAAGTGAGTTAAAATCCAACATTCACACCTCATGACAATATTAGGTTTATAAGTTGAATATTTGTAATAGAACATAACCTGTAATATGCTAGTCTTTAAATTTTATTTAGACATTAACATTTCAAATGTTCTTGTTTGCACACAAAGGTGGAAGAATGTTTTCAGTTTGAGGGGGCAGGAGCCATGTCCCAAATTATCTTGGTTTTATATATCATTACTAATTATGACCGAATTAAATACGGTTTGAAAGTACTGGATATATTTGCAAGTTTAAAAGACTCAAAGAATACATTTTAATGACAAACTAATTTTACTATGAGATCAACCAGTTGTTGACCCCAAGCAGTTACTTTGGGAGACCCCTCTTGACCCCTTACATCCGTAATGATGTTACATCCGTCACAGGGGTGGACAAACATATTGAAGGTGTCTGTCTGTGTGAATGCCAGAAACAATTGTGTTATGCAATTTGTATATCAGCAAACTAAATAAAATAATATTTTTTTCATACAACTATATAATTAAGTTGGTTACTATTCCATCAATAATTCAAACTGCCACTAGAGCTAAATAAATTATTTGGAATTTATTTGGCCTAACTAGACACACACTAAATTATATCTTTGTACAGTGTAATCCTAATTACCATAAGTATTAATTTTTAGCATTCTATTGATTTAATTAAATAATTAGGCTCTATTCTGTACACTCCAATGTCAGTAATTATTATAAACAAATTATTCTATCTTATATGTCAAACTCATAAGAAATATTTGTAATTATAAAAATAATAATTTTTTCTATTGAATTAAATGTAGGAATGGACAAGAATGTAAATGTGCATATTTTAAGAGTGTACTAGAAATGTGAGAACATACATTGATAAGCATCAGATAGTATTAGGAGTATGAAGGGGATGGAGGGAGATAATATGGCCAAGTGCTATTGATAACATAGAAATACTATCTCATAACCTCATCATTCCAGTTATCTCTTTAGCGTGTAGCATAACATTTTTACTGTTTCTGTTTTAATCCCTTAACTGACTGACTGATGACTGACTTACTGATGTTGAGTGAATCTAGTTTTCAAAAGTTTGAAGAAAACAAAGTTATTTTTACATTCTTTAAAAAAGCAAAAATAAGGTATTATTAAATTTACCTATCTATAAAGTTTATCTTTAGTGTAAAGTTGGGTCGAATCCACTAGTTTACGAATCTAAATATCAAAACCGAATATCAAATCTACCTACAAATCTTTGAAAAAATTACAATCATAAGAGGAAATACAAATATAATATAATAATATAAAATATAAATAGTAACTAAATGTTAATACTCTTTCTTATAATACATTCATTATATCATTCGTACATTCGTTAAGTGTTAAATTACTGGTCTGTGGTCTGGTTGTTGGGTTCATCTTATAATTTTAATTGGCTCTTAACCACCAATAAGCAGTTTTAGAGTTCTAAAACAAACAACGTTGCAAATACCAAATCAAATTTTATGTTTCCCACAATACAAACCATTTAGTACATCAGAAATGGGGAGTGCTCTCACTATATATATCCTAACAGAGACGACTGCACAAATATCCAGCCAATATGTCCATTGCTTGTATCTGCCAACAGGGAGATTCCTTGTACAGATTTGACTGAGTTAGTTCAAACATAGGAACATACCACAACAGACCATCTAGTATCAATCTCACTGTGGAGGAGTCTCGGAGGAAGTCACTCACTCCTCTTAGAACCCTCCAACAATGACTGAGTTAGTTCAAACATAGGAACATACCACAACAGACCATCTAGTATCAATCTCACTATGGAGGAGTCTCGGAGGAAGTACACTCACTCCTCTTAGAACCCTCCAGCAATGACTGAGTTAGTTCAAACATAGGAACATACCACAACAGACCATCTAGTATCAATCTCACTATGGAGGAGTCTCGGAGGAAGTCACTCACTCCTCTTAGAACCCTCCAACAATGACTGAGTTAGTTCAAACATAGGAACATACAACAACAGACCATCTAGTATCAATCCCGCTGTGGAGGAGTCTCGGAGGAAGTCACTCACTCCTCTTAGAACCCTCCAACAATGACTGAGTTAGCGATCCCTCCCAAAACAGCAGTCTAGCTCTCATCTAAACAGAGAACCAAAATACAGAGGATCGGTTTGAGCAATTAGTGGACAATAACTTGCCATATCACACTACAATGACTGAACAAGCAAACTACGACTAAGACAAGAAATTCAGAACACAAAGACTCAACTTGTTTTTCCAGTACTATACAGTTTAGAAAAAAAACTTTTTTTTGCTTGGCTATTAAAAAGTAATTTCCCTGATATTTCAAGAAAGAACTATTCAGTTCCACTTGTCAAAAAGTTATTTTCTGAAAACTCCCCCAATAAGTAAAGAGTCTTATCCACCCCACTCTTATAATTTTGTGATCTGTGCACTCATTCATTTGTAACATGTTATGATGTTAAAATATTGCAAAATGTTCCATGTTAACTTAAAAACTTACTGTACTTTACCACTGGCTTTCTCAAAATCAAATAAATGTTGGTTGGTTATAGTTACCACAAGTTGAGGTTCTAGTTTGGAATTTCGTTTTTTCAAGTGACTCTTTTTATCTTGAAAATACTGGTATAGTTAAGCCCATTTTCACCCAAGAGCGTTTGAGTGTTCTATAAAAGGTTTATGTTACACAGCCCTACAAAGCGATGCCTTTCTATACCTTCTTCACCTCTGTGTCTTACCCTCTTTGTTGGGTTGTTTCTCATCATTTCCCTCTTCTCTTATTCTTCTTCTAAATACACCTTGGCCTGTTTGTCTACTGAGCTAAGCGTCCCAGGTTCAATTCCTGGCATGGCCAAAATATTTATCATTGGATAAATGTGGGTTCCCCCGTTCACAGTAATAAATTAACGGCTGGGGGCTGGGTGTTGTGTCTATCTTAGATTTAAGTTAGTTATGAGTTATGTGCTGATATAATCATTCAGTTCAAAAAATGCATGCTAAGTACCTCTAGTAAATAAATTCATGAAAGTTAAGTTATTAATCACTAGACTCAAATACAATTCAAAGCCTTATAAAAGAAGATCAAAATCGCCACGCTAGTAAATCTATCAATTTCATGTGTAAAAAAAATGGGTTGTGGCTGTGTCATGGACACGGCGTGTGTTGTACGTGAATACGTTTATGTAACGGGTTATATTTTTTATATAAAATATTTTTATTTATGTATTTAGGATAAAAGCAAGGAAACAAATAATTATTGTGTTACAATATAACTTTATTAATTATATTTGACAACAGCTGACGATTAAAACTTAAACATCGTAGCTTCTCTGAGTCAAAAGTTATACTAATTGCAAATCTCGATACGCAGCAATATAACCTCAAAATGGCGGTGCTTCCCCCTCCTCCACGCGCGATGCGTCACAGTTCTCGCTTATCATAATGAATTCTTTGATCCTTTAGCTATCCAGTGGTATAATTTAATTTTGGATGTAGAGGAAAGATTCGAAACATACAACACCAAACTGGATCCCCCGATTTTGTTATCATTAGGTTTTTTGGATTGCCCCCGTATGGTAGCAAATGTAAAGACGTATTCACGTCAAAAATTGTCTTGTCCTAGTAAAAAACATTTATCAAAACAAAGTATTTTCAAATTAACTAAAGATTGTTCAAGTTCTACTTTGTAAATTAATGTGGGAATAACTTAAATTGACAAATAAACTGTTTGCTACCATTGAAATATTGACTAGTGAAGGTTAATGTATATTTGATTATTTTTGAATGATAGTTCTTTTAAGGTGTCTAATTTGGTGAAGTTCCATTTTAACTAAGAAAATCATTCAAGTCTCGGGAATTTTGTAAAAGGATGCTTCATTGTAGTTGAGTGTGATTTTATATTTGCGTTGCTATTTTGTAAAATTACTTGGGTTCTGCGAGTACTCGGATTTTGATCTTCGAGCTAAGTTCTTCATTAAAGCTCGAGATCAAGATCAAAAGTTTCGTAGGCTCGCCATTTTCAAGCTTCCTCTTTGTGTACTTACAAATCAATTTTTTTTAAACTAATTTAGATGATATCGGCAGTTTCACTTATAAATCATTTGGTAACTAAACAAATTGTTAAAATCAATATCAAATTGCACATTAATAATGTTATTTATTTTATTAAAAGGTGTTTTGTCTTATGACAAGTCCATTCCTTTTGTCAGTGAACTTCTTGAATAATTATTATTTCTATAATTTTTAAATTATAATTTCAGTTCAATTAAAAATTCAGCATTGAGAATGCATAGGCTATTGATTGTTTTTAAACTCATTAAAACTTGTATAAATCTGTTCAACTACAAACAAAACTAGCTTTAGTCACTATTTAGTTAAAGATTTATGTTGGTTAACCTGTTTAAAATCAGTGATGATAAACATTGTAATAAATATTTTATCAAACATACTACATTAAAATAAAAGAAAGCATTTACTATTTCATATTATCTAAAAGAACTATTAATTTAACCATCTTATTTTTCATTTTTAAGTATGAACATTAACTTTTATAAGCATTAAAATTGAATTGAAAAATAACTTTCATAGCAAGATAATTTCTAATGAGAATCCATATAAGGTAACTGTGCATGGAGGAATGGAATTTGAACCGAAGAAGTGATCACTGATGATGCGCGGTTATTACATTAAAGAGTTAAATAGGAAACATTTCAGATTTCTAACTGCTTGTTGTTCTTACGTTCTCTTATTGAGTAAGTGAAGCTACGGGAAATATTAGCAAATTAAAATGTCAATTTTATTAACTTTTTTGTAATTGTTGGTGTAATTATAATGTCTTTAAAGATATGAGTGCTGAAATCATTTTAATTATTTTTTTCTGTTATATCTTTATTTGAGTGTTGTAGTTATTTTTAAATTCTATTTTTTTTAAAGGGCTATTTATAATTTTAAAACCAATATTTATGTTTTTTAAACCTTTTTTTCCAGAAGTATTTACTATTTATAAAAATGAGTATCTTTCATGTTAAGAACATGCGTTGTTTTAATATATTTTCAAAATCTCACATTTTATGTTTATTTTGACCAGTGAAATTTTATATACATTATTTTACTTTTAAAATAAACAAATATATATTTTAACATTTTAAAATTTTGATTATATTACTCCATCTAGATATCGTATTCTGAAAATCTAAAAATGACACCTGGACATGGAAATCGAACCCAGAACCTTTGGCTTAGTACGCCAATGCTCTAACCACTGAACTTTTTCAATTTTCAGAATATGATATCTATTTGGAGTATTCCTCACTAAAAAGGATAAATAATAGCTTTGGCTATTTGATTCTTAAATATGCAATCCCTTACAATTATAATAATTGTACAAGTGGCAGCAATATGCCAACCACCGAGTCGAAGATGGCTGCGTTATCTGATAGCTCGTGATATTAATAAAATCACACATTTGTAGCCAACGATTTCCGCACGTCCATCATAGACTATGCCTTAAAATATGAGTGAAGAATAACCCTGGACACGGGACAATTCCTGGATAGCTCAGTGGTTAGAGCATTGGCGTAATAAGCCAAAGGTCCCGGGTTCGATTCCCGTGTCCAGGTTTCATTTTTCAATTTTCAGAATTAGCTTAGCTTAGCATTCTGTGTGTATCAGCATTAACCCTTGTCTTAACCTTCCTTTGAACATCTTAAACATAAAATAACAACTTGTGAAAATAAAACAAAATATTTGTTTCTATAAAGGTCAACTAAGAATGAAATCACCAATTGTTTAAATGTAACTGGACCATTTAATATCAAAATCTTTTGTGTAGACTTTGTGAATTGTCTACCTCATTCACTTTATTAATTCTCATATTAGCTTAGTGATCATCATATTCCAGTAATTTACACATTAATTAGTCTCATGAATCATATTAGATTGAAGGTATGTATGTCACATTGACATTCATGTTCTGTTAATGTTACTCAATTGTTCATTTATTAAGTGTGTTCGTAGTCATATATTTATATTATGTTCAAAACACAATTTTTTGAAACTATATAGGAGTGTGCTATGTTCCAAAACTTTGATATGCCATTGAATATATTGATCAACTTTGACTTCACTTTGAAAATAAATTATGGCTTTGAAGACAATGAAGCTTTAGTTAGCACTATAAATATTGACATCTAAAATACATATTATTTAACAATTTTTGTAATTGTGTTTACCCTGAAAGTGGACTAAATTAAGTGTACATTCCAACTGTCTTTAGGAATCCAACTACAAATTGTAATGGTTTACAAGCTTCAAATAAAGTCACTTTACATTTTTTAGATAAATAATTATAACTATATTTTGTCTAAAGCTATACAAACTATGGTATTTGCTCACAACTTAATCTAATAACAAAAATCATTTAAACTTATATTTGGCTTCAGAACTATTTCATGAATTTGATTAGTCCTTACTTTGAATAAAAAGATAGAATTTGCACACACCCAAAAATATATTATCTAATTAACTGTGATGTACCAAAATAATTTTATATTTTAATATGAGATGGGGTAAGTACAACTCCAAAATGTTCAAAGTATTAATTGTGTTGTATTTGTAAGAAGGTACAGTTAAGACATAAAAGGAACAAACACAATGAAAAGAACAAGACAGTTCACACTTTACTTTGGACATTGTTCTTTCAACCTTTGTTTGGTTGATATTAAAAACTAATAGATGGTCTAGTCATGGTTTTGTTTCAAGAATCCTTGAAAATATCTGTGTGTAACCTTCATATATTTGGAGATCATGTTAATACTAGATAAATATATTTATAAGGGCTATAAAATGAATTGTAAGTGGTCTGATGACCATTTAACTTGGTGATGGTCTGATGACCATTTAACTTGGTAATGGTCTGATGACCATTTAACTTGGTGATGGTCTTTTACACAGTACAAGTGAGTGATCAGTACATTCTAAAGTACCAGCTCACCTCCACAACAATATTTTCAACATTATACATGTATTTAGAAAGGATTACTCTGGTAATTTAGCCAATTTTTCTGTTTTATTTCTCTATGTTCTTACAATCTTCAATGTGTAGTTACTCAGACATGATAATATGACAACCACTAAATAAATGAGACATGTTTTTAACCTAATCAGGTATAGTGTTCACAATCTTCCCAAGCCTACCCTAACGCTCACTTGATAGGTATAACTATAGCTCTGAAAGATATTTCTTTGACACAATGTTGTTTTCAAATTTGAATTAATTAACTAATATGCAAAGGTCTAGTTAAGCGTTTATAAATATTAATTATTGTATTCCTAGGAATTGTGTTGATTTGTACACTAATTGCAACAGCCTGTAACATGTGAATTGTTCTTCCTAATGCTCTAATTATATAAAGTATTCTTGTTTGTCTCACACCGAATGTCACTATTTGCTCACCACTTTACGTAGTTAATGACCTTGAACATGTGACAAACCAGGATATCTTGGTGATAAAAGCAGTTGTGTCATGGATTCACTTCCCATGACCAGGATTGTTACTTTCAGAGATTGAAATTTATTATGAGAATATTGAGAAACAACATTAAATCAAATTTATATTAAAATATTATTAAAATGAATAACATTGAAAATGGATCAGCAAATGGGATAGCTGATTGAACCCTAAATTAAATAAAACATGTCCTTACTTGCCTCACAATTTAAGAAAACGCCTATTGGCCGTTGGTTCTATATACTAACAATACAATGGAGTGAGGGCATATACTGAATACTAACATTGGGTCAAGGGCATATACTGAATACTAACATTGGGGCAAGGGCATATACTGAATACTAACATATGGGTCAAGGGCATATACTGAATACTAACATTGGGTCAAGGGCATATACTGAATACTAACATTTTACAAGCATCTCTACTACTTTCTAAAACAGTAATAGACAATATAATGAGGGTCAATAGGTTGGCTTGTTTATCAATAAAAACAATAAAACTATAACCATCAGCAATCTTTGTATTCCACTGAAAGCCTGAATCTTGGTCTGTTTTTTTCTCAAAAGGATCCTAAGCAAGGGATTTTTCAACTGAGTTTTCCATCCCTAAGAACACTTGTCATTTTCATGTTTGGTTTCATTTTCAAGCTTTAATTTGTTATTCTAAGTGTGCGTTGAACTGGAACTTTAGGGTAAGAAATCATGTTTATAACATTTATTGGAAACAATGTTTAGTAATGATAAAAGTTTTTAAAAATTGCATAATGCAAATGTTTCGGGTTTTTTTTTCTTCCCCCCTCCCCCAAAAAAAAGCTTGGTCACTATCTTGTTTGAAATATAACGGCAATAGGCTTCTTACGTTGCAGGTTTGTCTTACTTATGTGCCAGTTGTGCAGTACTTTCTGAGCTTTTTTAAAAGTGTGGTTGGTATTAAAGAATGAAAAGAGTACCTGTAAATCGCCTGAATGGGTAGTAAGTCACGGGCCCTATAGAAAAATAGTTAAAAAAATGCCTTTCACAAACAAAAGTAAGAAGAAATATTTTGCCAGCTTAGGAAGCTTGGCAGAATTATTGTCAACAAAAATAATTTGTATAATTTTTTCACTTGTTAAATACATTATAATGTAAGATAGAGGTTAAACTTTCAGCCAGATTCTTCATTCCTATAAATGTCAAATGGAAGAAGGTGCAGTAAAGAGGGATAGAAACACATAAAATGAAATTAACACAACATAAAAAATTTAAATCATTTGAAAAATGATACCTTGACAACCCGGGGCCTTTGACTTTTGACGAGCTAAGCCAAAGTTATCAGGTTTGATTCCTGTGTCCAGGTTTAATTTCCCAACTAAATTAAATAATAGTATTGTGTTCTCCCCCAAACGAACATTCCTGTAATTAAATATGTTTACACCTTGTGTTGATACTCATCAAACATAACATGGTTTTTACAATAAAAAAAATAATACGGTTTTTATTTTACACTGTTACTACTGGACAAAGAGGCAATGACTGCCTCTTGTAGAAAAGCTGCTAGTATCGCCCAATCCTTCATCTTAGTTTCATTTTATTGGAGCTCATCCCAGGGAGTGTAAAACACACAACTCAACTCCTAAAAGAGGAAACCAAGAAAACACAAAAGAGATAAAATGAAAATTGGTAACGAAATAAGAACCTGTAAAAGGAATGAATAACATAAAGAACAGATGCTGAAAATGGACATTGTATGTGAATTTATATTACCTCCTAACATATATAATAAAACCTACCTAGAAAAGATAGTTGCCTATATTTCCATTCCCTGTATTTGTCATGTATGTTATATGTCCCTGTCCAAGTGTCCTATTCTCCTGTTTGTTCCACGCTCTCTCCTGATAGAATGAACATAGTGCCATATTTAATTATGTCAGATTCAAAATATTTTATGGTGGGCAATTAAGAAAAGAATGCTTGATAAAAACTAACAATCCTTCTGGGGATAAATAGATTTTAGATAATCTTAATTTTCTTTTTATAATAATAAGGTAATAACTTGGGATTTATTTTTATTCACGCTATTAACAATATTGCATTTTTTTTTAATCAAGCCTTCTTTGTTTATTCACTGTGAAATGTAGCCCTTAAAATTAAACAAGTTTTACTACTTGGTTTAAGTTTTTATAAATAAATGTGATATTCATTTTTTACACTTATCTTTAAACAATAGTTAGAACTGAGGGGCCTTAAATGTGTACATACTTTTATTGGTTCTTAATTTTGCCATTTCAGCAATAACTTTTAAAATACTCGCTTAGTTTTCCAACTTATGTTTATCATCTAATAGAACACTTTAACATTAAACTGCTCATGTCCATCACAACCTTAGAAATTCTCTTCTCTGAACTATTTCTAAACTTAAAAGGTTCAGATTGTATTTAAGTGATGGTACCTATAGTAAGCAACATGATCATTGTATTGTTAATAGATTTCAGAAAGTAAATTGTTTTACTTGGAAAGATAGAACATTATAATTATTAGTTAAAGCATTTAATATAATCCATAACTTTAATTATTTACATAAAACCTCTTTACAGTAAGTAATGTTATGTTTCATACCTACCTCTTTGATAAATAAAATTGTTAAACTATATTATACTATTTGGCAACTATAATGTTATTGGCAATCACTTTGTTTTAAATAATGTGCTTGTATAGGTTGTGCTGTTTCATTTGTAAATTTGAAATTAATAATTAAATTATTAATGTAAACTCCATAAAATATTAACTTTATTTCTGGCTTATCACATAACATTTTTCATCATAACTACCAGAATTTTTAAATAAATACAATTGTTTTAATGTAAACCAAATATCTATATTAATAAAATTAAGAGTTTGTGTATCTGTTTATTTGTCATTAGCATTGCATGATATCTTCCGCACACAGAGGGTTGAACTTTTAAAATTAGTAGCCCCTGTGAACAAAGACATGCACTTCAAAGCTGGAATTTTAAAATTTAGATTTGATTTTTTTTTGTCTGTTTGAAGCAAATGAAAGGTTACCTGGGGTGTGATGGATTGTGTGATAACGCCAAGTACATCTGCTAGTTAATGATAAAATAAAAGTAAACAGTGTGCTTACAATCCAGTCGAAGGTACGTTTGATGTGTAGTTAAACAATTCTTGTGTTTTGTTTTTTAAAGTTTTATTTATTTACACAGCCAAAGGAACTTAACTTGTACTTCAAATTAAACAATAAGTGTGTTGGTGTACCGCCTTCAAGGCCGTAACCAGGCAGAGGTTTAGGGGACACAGCGTGAGAGGCATGATTGTTATATGAATATTATAGACATATGCTTCTAGAAGCACTTTTTTACAGTAAAATAGGGCAAAGATTCAAATAGGCCTGTTGGTAACTAGCATTTAGAAACTTACACAACACTTTCTACCTTTAGTCTAATTAAATTTAAATTGAACACTTCTTAAATGAAGGTATGTCCAACAGACTAACCTGGATGGTTTTAGAAAATATGAATTTCTTATCTCCCTAATACAACCTTTGTTTGAAAATAATTAGTACTTGGAAAAGGGCTGTCTTCACCCCCACCTACATATTCTAAAATTGTATCCCATAAAATTGTAATTCAAACAAAAGCATTTCCAGCCTGATCAACTCTATTTGATACACAGAACACAGATAATGAAAAGGTGGGACAATGGCCTGGTGTGGGGGGAGGAGGTAGGGGGAGGGGGTAAGAAGATGGCACTCTTTGTGTTCTGGATGGATTCTCAGTTACACCGACCCTCTAAGTCAGAATAAAAAAATAGGAAGATTTTTTTGTAGGTTTTTTTTTAAATTTCAAAAATGCATACGTCAAGTAATATAATTTGCTGCTGCCACTTTTGATAAATAATTTCATAATAATAATACCTATAAACTAACATTATTAACAAAGTAAATTGCTATCAATTTCGACAGCAACAAAATATTTTCTATTTTCCAAAATGTTTTTCCTACTCAAATTTTTTCTTAGAGTTTTGTTTAAATAAGAATAGGCCTGTGTGTGAGAAAAGCATCAAGATGACTTCTAAACAATACATTCTTAGACCAATTTTTTAAAAAAAACACAAGTATTTATGGACTTGAATTGATTTTAAAAAGACTTAATCTAGGATTGGTCCCACTGGCTACCAATTTAAGCTTAGCTAAAACCACTCATTTTTAAACAAATAAATCTTAACTTTTAATAACAAGAGGTTTGGATTATGTTTTATGTCGACACAAAATAAATAATCTACACACTTAGTAATTGAGTCGGGAGAAGTTATTAGTTGTTTAAAAATACAGAACTAGGAAGTGAAGCGAGCCTACCTTGATAGCTTAGTTGATCTGGTAGCTGTTCGAATGTACAGAGTCTCAAGTTTATAGGTCCTAGGTTTATCATATTTACAAAACTATGTATTTATCATTATGGTCACACGATAGTACGATGTACACTGTCTACACACAATTAACAGGGTTGAATAATTATCCAACTAAAAAATATGCTGCCATTGATTGAACTGCTAACCAATTAGCGTGTCTTTTAATATCCATTCGCACCCGTGGTAAAATGTACCTTATTTTTGGCTAGAATCGAAACCATTTTACCGTTTGGGCTAAAACTTTGTATCTGTGGTTTAAATAAGGCCCCCACCCCCGAGGGGTTTTTGAAATTAGATATCTAACCTTAAATTTAAGGCTAGTTTATTGAAAGGCAAAAAGAGAATAAATCTCTTTATCAAAATTCACTCTAATGATTTTGATTAAATTTGATATCTAAACACAGTTTATAAACAAGATAGACATTTTCATTTACTCATGAATATGACTTTGAGGGTACTATACATAGGGGAGATTTTCAAATTTTCATCATTTCTTCGTAACCATTTGAGACTCGTAATAGCTTATCATTTTAAAGTTGTAGTACTATGAAATGTAAAAATCTTTTTTTATAAAACCAATAAGTTTTGGGCTATAAACAAATATATATATACTTTTTAATCAGGGGTGTAGTGGAGTGGGAACGCCGGTGAACGCCGTTCTGGCACTGCTTCTCGTGGCAAAGTATTAAAAAAAAAATTAGTAAAGTTTTATACTTTGCAATTCCAAGTTAACTAATTGATTTTATATCAATATTATGTCAAAACTTTTTTCATACTATTAATCAATAAATTCTGATGAAATTTACAGTGCTCTATGTGAATTCCAGGAATTTTAGGGGAAGTGCGTTAAGTAAGTTTCTGCCTTAGTAATCATTAAAAGATGCTCCAAATAGCTTTTAGAGGCAACTTATGTTTGTGCAATTCTTTCGCCTACAGCGGTTGGGGGTCCCAAAAACACACTTCAACTTTGGGATTGCTACGACCTTGCGTTTCGGCACTGCTAAATTTACAACTACACCACAGTTTTTAATACAGGTTTTTGAAAATAAATTTTATTCTTATGCTTTTTGGTTGACAAAGATGTTTCTCTTTTTCTCATTTTTTTCTGTAACAATGTTCCTATTGCCATAGAGTCAGGGGCGGCCTGAAGTAAATTTCGTGCTTTTTACTTTTTGGCGCCTCTCTACGTAACCGGTGGATAATATAGTCCATTCACTATAGGAGTGTAGGTAACTAACAGCTAGCAAAAGTTATCAGATCAAATCTCATGTCTCCATTTGCCAAACCATATGATCTGCAATGACCATATTATGTTGATTTATTGTCACTTTTGGCAGTCAAAACTTTCACAAAAACAATTTTATTTTTAATTTGGTTTTTCTTTTGGCAGTTCTTAAAATCTTCGGCTAGTTGCCAGCTATCACATTTCTCATGGTGATTGTACTCTCGGAAAATATGAAAATAATCCCCAAACCTAACGACTCAAAGTCTAACCTAGTCTGGGCGTGATAGGAAAATAATTGAAGGGGAAACTCCACAAATGTTAAACGTTTCACTTCGAGATTGTACAAAAACTGTTAGGATTACAAATAAAACTATATGAACCTGTTTTGTAGACAAAGTTATCCTCTATTTTTTATTATAAGTTTAACAAACACTTTGACATTATGGACGGGTTACGTTATAAATTGCCAAAAAAAAGTTTAAGGGCACCATTATTTCAAGCTGGCAAATGTAAAATAACTTTTTAAGAGTGGCACTAGATTCTATTTTACTCACCACAAAATTAAAATAATGTATACAATTTCATGTTGGTATAAAAAATGGAACGATTGTTAAGCTTTGCAATTCCACTATCACGCCTTGTCTACGTTATGTTTGGAGTTGTTAGGTTTGGGGACTATTTTCATATCACGCCCGGGCTACGTTAGGTTAGAAGTCATATGTTGGGGGATTATTTTCATATCACGCCCAGGCTACATTAAGCTAGAAGTTATATGTTGGGGGATTATTTTCATATCACGCCCAGGCTACATTAAGCTAGAAGTTATATGTTGGGGGATTATTTTCATATCATGCCCAGGCTACATTAGGTTCGAAGTTGTTAGGTTTGGGGATTGGCACAACTAGAGGTCATGTAACATCATTAAAATCATTCCACACATGTTAATGTGTATAACAAGATCCATAATTTCTGAACCCCTTTTTTTTAACAACCTGTATATACGTGTGTGTGTGTGTGTGTAATTTCTCTAAAATAAAAGATGTATTAAACTAAAATAATTTGATGAATATTTTCAGGGGATAGAAATAAATAGCTATGACACTCATGCCCACCCTCCCCTAAGTAAACTCCTGGTTGCGCCACTGAATCTTAATATCTTCTAAATGAATCCTGCTATAAGTGGGAAAAGGTCTTGTTCGTCTATAAAACATGAATAAAACTATTTAGAGAAACCCTTTTCACCTCTCTCTTCTTACAAAACCAACGTTATGTAAATAGTTTTTATCTAATCAAGGAAAACTGTTTATGCAAATTATGTATAAGGTAAACATAATCAAGTTTACTCTATAAAAAAACTTTTAACCTAGATCATATAAATACATCGCAGGGAACATTCTCAATAGCTCGGGTTTGGAGGTGACAGACAATTAGGGTCAAGTCAAGGGTTTTACCTGAACAGGATATAAATGGTTGGAAGGATGGGGGAGTAGCAGAGTTTACAGGGGGGGAAAAAAGATAAGAAAGTTAATACCAAAAAGAGTTTTGGGGAGGAGAGGTAGAGGTGCTTCCGAAGACAGAGCAATCTACCAGGAAGCTACTTAACTTTTTCAATAGTTTAGACATGATTTAATTTGAAAATATCAAATTTTGTTAAAATTATTGTATTATAGATATTCGTCGTGTATGATAGAACAATATCTTATCCTCTATAATAATATGATAACTTCAAAACTATATTCTTGTATTTCATGTTTTATTTAATTTTAATTTAATTGAAATTACGTCTTATTAGTAAAATAGTAAGTATTAACTTTTTTATTAATATAGTTCATTTTAAATTTACAAGTTTAATATAATGAAAAAAAAACGCATGTTGTTACTATAAATTTTTTCTAACCAATAGAGTAAACAACTTTATCGTTCTTATATAGTTGGTATCCGTCCGAATCTTAACACCAGTCTACACTGCACACTAAACTAGCAAAACAAAAAACATTCACAAGTTAGAAGTCACAGTGTTTGAAACTTTGAAACACGCACTTATATTCAGATAAACTGTTCTCAAACTGACGATAGTTATATTTTCTTAGACTTCAAGTAGCTCGGGTTTGAAAGCTGGAGTACCCCCCATCCCCCTCCGCACCACCACCCTTAAGCCATCCCTTCTTCAGATTCCTCTTGATTTGTCAGCCTATTTGACACTCATACTTGGAAATACATTCAATTAGATCAACCCCCTTACCCCCTTTTAACAATCTCACCCAAACTCACTAATACTTCGTATTTCCTTTGTCAAGATTTTGTCTTAGTCTACCCAACTTGATTGTTTAACCAATGCACAGAATTTAAAAAAAAATTGAATGGTGCTGAATAGCTTATATATTATCTTGTACCTTGATGTTGATATTTTTAAACCCTAAATAAGACCTAAGTTCTCACAGCAATTTTTCAAGTCTTAAAGCCTTATATTAAGCTAATATAGCATGTCATTTATATAATATGACATCTACAATTAAAATTCCATAGAGACAATTAAAACGAGGTAACAAGAACTAATCTATTCCAATAAGATGTGTCAGATGGTGACTCACTGTGAATTGATGTTGCCGAGAAACGCCAAGCGTCAGGAACATTGCCCCAGCAGACCATTTCAGCACCGCGAGCATTTTCATGTCCTGATCGAAGGGCACACATCAAAGAAAATAAGATAATCGTGTCTGATCGCCACACCTTCTGACAGCGCTAGTGAGAAATTGGAGTAATTTTTCAACTCTACCCCCCTCCCCCTTTAGATCTCCTGATGTATTGCAGTCCATTACCGAGGCAGTTCTGTTGCTATATAACAAATTCCCTGTGTGTCACATTTTTGTATTCCATTGTATTTATTCACCTGAGGAAGAACTACAGCGTAAAACTTCAGCACCGAAGACTACTGATGTCCACGATGTGTCAGGTGTCCGTCTCATCGCCACGTCGCAGAGGAAGCCTCTTCTGAGACTTAAGTATCTGTATCTTCTGTTTAGAATCTACATTAGATTACAGATTGAAAAGATTTACAGTTACCATGATTATGACACCTATGTGTTGAAACATGTCGAATTGAATATTCCAGCATCTTTTCAATGCTGGAAATGTAACAGGAGTAACAGGACAAGAAATAACAGATAAGACTTAGAATATTACAAAATTCTCTACATCAATTATATCCGTTTCAAATTGGTTAACCTATAAATTAAAATTTTATACTTGTCAACTCTAATGCTTATCTATACTTTAAACATTATTTCGTTAAATATTGCATATCTTCAAGTCATATATTAATACTCAATCATTTAATAATAACCTATTTGCAGATGTTAACCTTTTAACCCAAAATTTTTATAATTCGAATTCTAAACTTACATGAAATTGAACATTGTTTTGTCTAACCTATTTTGGTATCTGTAAGTTTTAAACATTTTTAACGTGTTTTCATGTATTTTAGACTTATCATCAGCTTAATATACTGCTAAATTGATTAATTATTTATTAAATGTGTAATGTTAATTATTTGACAATATGTTATTACCATAAATTAACCTAATTTTACATTTTGATCTGCACTGTTATTTTATTACATCAATTAACTTAACAAATTGTATCAATCAATTCTTTCTATATATTTTTGAGCAATATATCTAAGTCTTAAATTACTAAATCATGATTGTAAAGCTTCATCATCTCAAGTATCCTGTGTATTGCTGGAAACATAGATAACCACCTAGTTTTAGTAAGGGACAGTAATTGCTCAAAGTCTACATCGACAAATTCACAATACTCTTTAAGTTGTTCATCTCCCCTGCTTGATCTGGGTGTTAGATCTAGAAGAGTTCTGCTAGTTGGCTTATAAAACCCTTTTTGGTAGGGCCCGGTGGGGAGGAAAGTTGAAGGGAGGGTTCATTCAGCGAGTTACCGCCGCGAACCAGGTGGGAGGCAGAAAGGTTTGGTGAGTTACCGCAATGAACCAGGCAGGATGGAGGGTTTGGTGAGTTACCATGGTGGACCAGGCAGAGAGGAGGGTATGGAGAGTTACCGCGGTGGACCAGGCAGGGAGGAGGGTATGGAGAGTTACCATGGTGGACCAGGCAGGGAGGAGGGTATGGAGAATTACCGCGGTGGACCAGACAGGGAGGAGGGTACGGAGAGTTACCGTGGTGGACCAGGCAGGGAGGAGGGTATGGAGAGTTACCGCGGTGGACCAGGCAGGGAGGAGGGTATGGAGAGTTACCGTGGTGGACCAGGC
>CABFWO010005052.1:0-22500 GCA_902155825.1 Timema genevievae
TGTTCTAATCCACACGTCTGCAATTTTTTTTCTACATAACATTGTCTTTCATTTGAAAGAATCTTATTTGAGATATTTTATTTGAATCGACAATTTCTCCAAAATTTATTTGACAATAATTCTGGCATTGGAGATTGGTAAAAAAAATATTGACCAGCGATGGCCAAGCCAAATACGATTAATATTTTAGATTTAAGCTTTTGAAAACATTTTTCATCAGTGAGAACTAAATTAACGGGCTGTCATCGCAACTCTGGCGGTGCACTACGGTGAATGCCAACCGACACTGGTGGCCTGCTCTGGGGTTGTTTTTACAGGCTGCAATGGTTGTTAATAGATGGCGTTACAATCTAGCTTCTTATTCACCGCAGAATAACATTGTTTTCATTTTTTGATATAAAATGCATATGTTAACTCGATTTTGGCAAATTTATAATCAAACTCAAATCTACCTGTGATATTTTTAATCAATCTACATATTTTTTTATTGCACGATTATTAACATAATTTAGATGGGTATAATAAAATTCACTAGTTGAAAATATACCTATCTAAATATAGCACCATACTCTAAACTTAACATTGTCATCAAACACTATTTCAGATGAAAGAAGGAAAAATACACTTGTAAATTATCATTGGATTTCATTCTAACATTCTAGGACCAGATAAACATCTCACATATCTGAAGTAATTCATTCTCTATTAATATTTCTGGTAAATGCTTATTTTTCCCCAAACCAGATACCTTATACCTCTCCCTTTACCAGCACAAAAGATTGGTGAAACTAGCAATGATATTTATTTATTGTCAAAGCTCACATTCACCCATTTAAAAAAAATCATAATTAAATATTGGTTATTTCTTGAAAACAATTTTTCTCTATATTGTACTTTTTTTTACCATACAAAAGTGAAAATAATTGTTTACGCGTTGGCTACAAACATGATAATATTTATCCTATTCGGTGGCCACAAGGTCTAAGACGTTAGTCTTTCAATAGACTGGACTGCTGATGACGGGGAAATTGATTTTCGAATCCGGGTCAGATGTACTGAGGGTGGTATTTCCTTAGTGGTTTTTTACTCTTCCTCCATGTAAATGCAAGTACACCTTCTAAATTCAACCTTATTCATCCATTGCTTAGTTATTATTACTATCACCGTTTCCTACTACCCATTCGCATTGTACGCACTTACGCTAATGTGTAATGGTAGAGTGATTGTAAGATGAAATGGAGGACCTACAGTTTAACGTGGGATCCGAACCACGGTGGAGGGCCTAGCATTACACACATTCACAAGTTGTGATTAATACACGTCTTGGCAGAGGTGAAGGAAGAGTTTGGCAATCAGATAAATCTGAGCCGGTAGTAAATCATAACATAGTTAATACATCTGATGCATATAGCCTGAATAGGTATCAAGATGCCGTGCTACAAAAATTGTAGGTTTTATTAAAACATTAAAATTTTAAAAATTAATAGCCAGAGCTATTATTTATGCTTATTAGTGGGAATTACTCCATCTAGATATCATATTCTGAAAATTGAAAAATGACACCTGGACACGGGATGTCCCGGGTTCGATTCCCGTGTCCAGGTGTCATTTTTCAATTTTCAGAATATGACATTAAAATTTTATTAATGCAGGCGACTAATCATAAATACTCTAACATTAATGTTTTTAACACAAAGTTGCCGGTATGAAAATATATGTTAAGCTATGAACTTTGTCTCCTCTTTGCTTGTATAGTTGTATGGTTGTGAAATTCACATTCCCGGTGAGACAGTGCAGACACTAAGCCGAACCTTTTATTAAATGTATATTTATTAGTTTCTATTTTTAAAGTAATTTTTTTGGCCCATGAAAGCTGGCCACAGACAAATAATATACCCAGACACTCAATCTCCAGGTTAAATTGGTTTAGCTTCTTTTGGCAGCTTGAGTCCTTCACTACTAGGATCGCTTCGATTAGTCCTATTATCACCCAGCATTTACATTAGCTAGGCTAAGTGTTGAAGGACTCAAGCTGGCAAAAGGAGCACAGCAGAACCCCCCGTAAGGTTGATAATCTCTTTCTTACTCGTCTGTGGTCTTGGCCCTGGTCATAAATAGGGTGGAAATGCACCCACGATGCATCTGGGTTAAAGGCCAGCCGATGTCTTAAACCATACTACCAAAAGTGCGAGAGCCCCAATAATAAAAATCTTATTTTTAGAATTTGAATGAAAGAGGAAGGAAAATAAATAATAGGAAAAGTAATATTCTGGTATTAACAAAGTTTCATAAAATACAGACACATTTTTTGCACTGCCAAAATTGATAATATTTTACTATTTTATTGGTACTATTTATGTAAGCTTTGATAATATCTATCAATGGTAACTACTGCAGATTACATGACTTGATCTATGAATACATGAAAATAAATCTAGTAACTTTTCTAGATGTCAGACAAGGCTCTCCCTAAAATGAACAGTAGACTTACAATAGGGTCCGACACCTTATCTCAGTCGTTAGCGTGTCTGTCTGCCTACTGAGCTGACAGTCCCGGGTTCAATTCCCGACATGACCGAACAATTTATCATTGATAAAAATATAGGTTTACCTTTTCACATTAATGAATTGACAACCGGTTACTGGATGCTTTGCCTGTCCTAGAATTAAGTTATATTATAAGGCATATGAAGCTATGACAGGCCTAGCAAGATGGTAGTGGAAAATATATGGCTTGAATAAAAAAACTGACCCAGGCCACTGGCTGGAAAGTGTAATTGATGTAAATTGTAACTTACAATAGGATAAATAAAACAACGATAAACTCAATAGGTGTATTCAATATTCAACATGTAAATATTTCCACTGTGTTACACTGTCTTACCAAGTTTCGGGGAATTGGGATTATGTAACAATTGCCTACATTCCAGCAATTTTACAAGAGCTTAGAAACGTGTTATGGTTGAAACTAAAAACCCCGATAAAATAAATAAGCCCCATGTTTTAAACTGTTAATAATTACATACATGGAAGAAGGTATAGGGGAGGATGGAATAGGAATAAATAAAAGGAACAAACGGAGAAAAGCTATCACATCGGAACAAAATGGACACTTGACTCTGATGCCTCCACACAAAATCTAAGAAAATAATTTCCCTTATAAAAAATAAATAAAAAAATAGTCCAAAATAATCAATATGTTATAAATAATTATTTTTGAAATACACTCAAGAATAAATCATACTTAATTAAGTACAGCATTTGAATAAGATGTTTTAAAATTTTACTAGAAGTCTTAAATTCCTTAACAATTCCAGGTTTTCTATATTTTCCCAGGCTACGACCAACATGAAAGAGGTAAAGGATGCCTCTTGTATTTAAGTAGTCATATACCGCTTAATCCATTTACTGATTTTTTTTGTTCTAAAAAAACTACAAAACCTGAAATTAAATTAGGTTCCCTTCACTATCATTAATATCTTAAACTAACAAAAGTAGACAATGAAATGCATGGTTACCCTGGGCAATGCATTTCTTTACTCCAAAAAGATATAAAAAAATCTCATTTTTTTCTGACCTAGTTTTCAATGGATTAAAAAAACTAATCATTGAAAACTAGGTCAAAAGAAAAAAAAGAGATTTTTTTCTATTTGTTTGAAGTAAAGAAAAGAATTGCCCAGGGTAACCATGCATTTAATTGTTACTATTGTTAGTTTAAGATATTAATTATAGTGCAGGGAACCTAATCTAATTTAATGTTTTTGCAGTTTTTTTAAAACAAAAAACCCCTCAGTAAATGGATTAAGCGGTATAATGACTGATTTATTACATGTTGGCCACAACAAACAACAAACACCAACAACAAATAACAAATAAATTCAAGCTTGTAAACGCTCAGGTTGATACCCTCACCCTAAAATCAACAGTAATGTTGGAATTAATCTAGATTCAAAAAACAAATAAAAATATAGTAAGTTTGAACAAGAAAACATACAAAATAATATCATTAACAAAATAATAACCATTATCAAAAATATATTGTAACCATCATTATTTCTAATAACTGAGTGACTAGCTGTTATTGTATGATTTTATATATTTATAAATATATAAAATCATACAATAATTTATATCAGAGCTCTAGTTAAAAAAAAAATTAACACACAACACAAGTAAACTTAATTTAAGATAAATCTCGTAAAAATCACCATTTACAGTTTCCCCAACTTGATAAGGCAATTTTGTAATGCGCTATGTTTCATCATGATACAATGCTTTGGTGCAAAATTAAACTACAAACAAACTTGTATAATTAGTACCCACGAACATGCTTCACATAATATATTAGGCTACACTTTTATGTGTGGAGACAATCATACTTTTTAAACTCACTTGGAAATTTTATTTAAAATTTCCCCCCAAACATTAACATTCCACTAACAGCGGATTTCTGCCAGTGTGCGATGGCAACATTGAATTTTAATTTGTATTCCTATGTAAGGCTACTCGATTTCAAACATGCTATTTTTTTTATACCCCAAGATACACTTGTTAATTTACAAACATTTGCCAGTAGAGAAAAAAAAACAACAGATGTTAAACATTATTATATGCTGCTAACATGATTTCATAAACAATGGGTTGATATAAAATAAAATTCACTTCAATTAATGTTCACCATTAAGATTAATAAATATAACTGCAAACAGGTATAAATAAATCTATAACTGTATGATTTTAATGTAGCATACACAGGGAAACTTTTTAATAACGAATACCTCCTTGGATTAGAAATAATGTTCATTATGCAAACATTTGCTTCTTTGATATGAATTTTTTTTATCAACCTATATAGTGGGGATGTGGGAAGTTTACTTTTTCAATTCAAAGCAAACTGAAGAGTTGAAGCGTTTTTGTTAGTTTTTTATGATAATTATTTTTTATTAGTTTGGGGTTATCTATTTAAGATTACGCACCAAAATCACTTGGCAAATGTTTTATTACACAAGTGTTTGTAATATTTGGTTTTAATTCATTAAATCAAATTACTATCACCACTTATAATTCAATTAAATCAGAATAAAAATTTTTTTTTTATTGATTTTGTAATGTAGAACATCTAAAAAATGACAATAATCAACAAAAATTGAATATTTTTGCCATCAATATCTTTAATGGCACAGCTTCGTTATTGTTAAAGCCGGGATTTGTTTCAAAGCAAAGTCAAAGTTCCAAGTGAAAGTTTCGAAGCTTCACACAGCCCTACTGTATAGCTAATGCACCCTTTGTCTACCATGAAAGGTAGAATATCTTGCATTGTTCTGCTACACTAGCTTTATGTGTTAGATTAAATGTTCTGTACATATTATATTTTACTTTACTCTATGGCGCTAGGAGCTCGAAAGTTCATTGCTGCACTTACAAACGTACACCATCTATCCCTATATTGAGCTAGTTCTATCCAGTCCACCTCATTACCCCCTATCTCTTTCAGGCCCATTCTAATGTTTTCCTTCCATCTGCGCTAGGTCTTCCCACTGGTTTTCCACCAATGGGTTTGCCAGTCAATTCTCTGAATACAGTTCTAGATTCTCCCATTCACGCTTCACGCCCTGCCCAGATAACTTTATGAGACTTGATTATCCTGATTATTGTGATGAGTACAGGATATGTGACTCATGAAGTGTACATGTGTATTATAAAAATCTAATTTCTTTATATTATACACAACACAAACCAAGATTCTATCTGAATAATCTGTGCGTTATCTCCTCAGCAAATATAAACTTGCCACACACTTTTGGTGAAAAGACTACATTAGACTATTCAAAAAATCAACGATTCCTGGGACTACATTACTACTGCCGTGCCTATCAACAATATTAGGAACTATGTTTTACACCATATATTGTCACTCATTAAGTGCTATAAAACTAAAATGTAAACCATTTTAAAAATATAATTTACTAATTAATCCTTATAATTGTTTACATGTCATTACTATAGCATAGATTGTTTCTGCGGCGACTTTAGTGTAATTAAAGTTTGTGGGGAATGTTAATTTCTATGCTCTAGTGTAGAGAAATAAAATAATAAGTTTCCAATCAAACACTGTACCAAGGATGCATGAGGATTTGGCTACAATCTATTTCTTCCATCTTTGGATCCAAGGACGTGGGATAGGTATTATTTGTGTCAATTCCTTTCTGATGCAATTAACAGGAGTACCACCCATAAGTAGAGAACTCGAACACAGCTTTAGTAGGCCTACATTATTAAATCCACACCACTGTAATACATTAAGTATACAATAATGATAAAAAAACAAAACTAAGAATGTCCCAAATGACGGCAACACACAGGCGTACGTATGTTTGTCACAACAGATCAGACTATGGTTGAACGCAAGACAGTAGCATTCCTAACATTTGGACAGTAAAATATAATATGGACTGGGTTTTGCAATTTTTATCCACTATTCAGATGTTTGTATGCATAAATAAGTATGCCTCTTTGTCCATGTCTGTCATTGGGGAGGTGTTTTGTCGAAATATGTTAAAAACCCAAGGGAATTTCGAAGATAAAGATGAAACTGCTATTTAAAGGTGTCCATTAAGGGAGGTTTTTCTAAATATAGCATACTGCATTTTCCAATAAGCCTGTACCACACACTGACGAAATCAGGCAACTTCTATTGCAGGGGTTCTTAACCAGAGGTATCCAATAATCCTTGAGGGTATGGGAAACAAATACTGGCGGTATAGGACTCGATCTATGAACATCAAAAGTCACACTAGTTGTAGATGTGTAGCTGTCTTGTGTATTTCTATAAGAAAAACCTCTTTTCGTTTCATGAGGTAGTTCTATTATGTATTATATTTGGAAGAAGGTACAGGAATGGTGGATGGAAAACATATACAAGGAACAAACACAATATGGCTTTTATAATGAAAAGAATAATACAGTTCACACTTTACACTGCTGCCACTGGACAAAGAGGTAATGGCTGCCTCTTAAAGAAAATCAATCATTACCGCCCAATTTCTCGACTTAGGTTTCATTCTATCGGAACTCATCGGGGAGGAGTGTGAAACGCGCAACGCAACTTTGCGTTGGGTGATAGTGATCGATTTTCTTCCAGAGGCAGTCGTTACCTCTTTGTCCAATGGCAGCAGTGTAAAGTGTGAACGGTTTTCTTCTTTTCATTATAAAAGCCATAGTGTGTTAGTTCCTTTTATGTTTCTATATTACCTTTCCTGTACCTTCTTACAAATGTATATAGTAAAACGAAGATATTGACATCTTTTGAAAACATAATGGTACCTAATAGAACTGGTGATGTGACGATTATGATTTTGACAGTCTGGAGAAGGAGATATGGGTACATATTGGGAAATCCATTGGGGGTCTGTAATGGGGAAAATAGGTTAAGAACCCCTTTTATATTTTATAGTCAGATTTATTTTTTTTACAAAATCCTTCAAACATTTTCTTGATAAACATAACCAACAAACATTTCACTGTCCGTGAATGCCTATATGATGAATTCAAAACAACTAAACAGTAATAATAGCATTCAGTCATATATTTTCTACACAAATTCAGCAAGTATTATTATTTGTTTTAATGAACTAAGATTTATTTTATATGTTGAATCCATACAAAATGGACAAACATTTTTTTATGATTTCTATCAAAGTGTTTAGTATTCACAGAATACCCAATTTTGTTAGTCACTTTCAGGTACCAATGCTCTAACTATGACCACAACACTTTCTTGACCGATTTGAAATTTTACCAAAATGTCGTGTACAATCGTAAATATCACTTTTGTTTCGGAGTCGACTTCTTCCACCACATTTAGTTCTGATCAAATTTTACCTACAGATGACTAGAAATTAACACATAAGTAGGTTTTTTTTTTTCAAAACTTTGAGATTTTGCACTCTAATATAAATCTTACTAGGAGTCTCAGAATCCAAATTGATCTATGATTCGATGGAGTTAATTCAAAGTTTGGATCTTCAAAAGTCAAACTTTTAAATAATTAACTTACTAAGAAGTTTGAATTGAGAATATATTTGACTTGACCATATAAACTTGTGAATTTCATAATATTTATAATCTCCTCATTATTTAAACACAGCTACCTTTAATCTTTTTTTTTTTATATAAGGAAAACCTCTCTTCACTTTTTATGTTAATTGTATTATATTTAGAAGCAAGATTAGGAAAGGTGGATAGAAACATATAAAAGGAACAAACACAATCTCAATTTAAAAAACAACAACATATAAATTAGCTTAACACGTTGAGCACTCCATTGTAGTCCAGATGCATGTAAACTTTCTATGCGGACCAACAAAAGCTTTAGGATCGCGGGACTTAATTTGTTTCTAGCCTTTCTTACAGCCCAGAAGATCGCATTAATATGGGTGTGGCTGAGTTGGCCTATGGTTAAGACAACTCTTTTTTCTTTTTTGGGTCCCAATGGAGGATACTAATGGGATGTGGAAAGCATGAGAATGTCCGGCCCGACTCGATTTTTGACCACAATACATACAAATACTTATTTTAACTAATTTTTTTTCCAGAAATGTCGTGGGCCTTGTTGCAAGTTGATTGTGGCCGAAGAGTTGATTTGGTCCGAGGAGCAAATTTGATCATGTCATCTGGGGCTTTGGATTTGATAACAAATAATAACAAATATTAATAAAAAATAATAACAAAAATTAATAACAAATTATTTGATTTGGATTTGATTCAAAATTGAAAATATTAAACACATACAGGCTTAAAACACAAATTCCATTGCAAATACAATTATTGTTATTTATCACTGCTCTTCAAGTCTCAATACAACATGTTAACAAAACTTACTAGTCATTAACAAAATAAATAAATAAAGTACATTGCATGTTTATCAACCATGTGCTAATTAACCATTTTGCAGAGTAATCACTTAATATATTATTTTTCCAACTTTCTTCTATTACCTCAAAACAGAAGACCTTTTTTAGTTTACGGTTTCATTCCTGACCAATATGTGTACACTGATGGCCATGGGGTGTGTTTAGTCTATTTTGAACAGCAATAGAACTATTTAAAATAAGGTTGGGTCAAATCTTGGAAAAAACTATGAACTTAAGAAGATATATTATTATTATTATTATTATTTAGCACAGCGTCTTACTACCCGTTTGGGTTATACGCTTAAGTACTAATTACGCTAATACATTAGGAATTGGGAAGGTTGAATTTAGAGGAAGTGATCCCGCATTTGTGTGTAGGGAGAGTGGAAAACCATTTAGGAAAAACCACCCCCAGTTCACCCGACCGAGAAATATAAATATAGTAGAATAATTGAAAATCGAAATAACATATCTCTATAAGGAAAGCCTCTTTTTTCTTTATGAGGCAAGTGTATTATATTGGGCGGTGACGAGTGATTTTCTTTAAGAGGCAACCATTACCTCTTTGTCCAGTGGCAGCGATGTAAAGTATGAACTGTGTTCTTATTTTCATTGTGAAAGCCATATTGTGTTGATCCCTTTTTTTTTTATGTTTCTATCCACCTTTCCTATACCTTCTTACAAATATAATGAAAATATAAATAGTAACTAAATAATAACATTCTTTCTTATCATCAATTCATTATAACAAATGCTGGGCTCTCAAACACCTAAAATTATTATTTTTTAAATCTTTCGAATGAAATATGTTTTAGAGCACTAATAATGCTTATTGGTGGTTTAGAACCAATTATAATTATAGGATTCAATAACCAGAACCCAGACCAGTAATTTAACACAACTGAATTAATGTTATAATGAATGGATTATAAGAAATAATGCAAACATTTAGTTACTAGTTCTATTTTTCCATTATACCTATATTTATTCTTATGTTCATAATTATTCCAAGATTCAGATTCGACTCAACTCTAATTATAATATTCTTACATTCAGTTAAGTTTTAAATTACCGGTCTGGGGCCTGGTTTTTTGTTTCATCCTATAATTACAACTGGTTCTAAACCACCAATTATCATTATTAAATCTCTAAAACAACTTTCACTTGAAAAAGGTTTTATTTTCTATTTGAGTCTCGAATATCATAAATGATTCAAGCAATATAAGGGTCCCATCCCTTATTTAAAAGCAAATAAACTGTTGTTACAGAGCAATGACATAAAAAGTCCAAAAAAAGTATGTAAATACCATAATTAATTAAGGTGCGGCAGAAGGGAGCGCGAGTAATTTTACAGTTTTATACCATTACATTTTTTTTATGGCCAAAATAAATCAAATATTCCTCCAGTAGCAACATAGAGTTTAGCTTTCCGCACATGCTAATAACAACGGATCTTGAATATCTGTCAAGGGTGTCTTGGAATTTTGTCAAAACTTGTTCTCTTTGTTTAAAAAGTTTTGAAAATATTTTAGGACCCTCTTGACAGATATTCAAGATCTGTTGATATTAGCATGTGCGGAAAGCTAAACTCTATGTTGCTACTGGAGTAATATTTGATTTATTTTGGCCAAAAAATTTCAATTCTATAAAAACTGTAAAAATACTTTCGCTCCCTTCAGCCGAACCTTAAAGGGCTTTTTAATATATTATCCACAGAAGTGTAACTAGGGTTGATGGTACCCCTTAAAAAAAATCTTCTTTGAAAGTTGGCTGATTTATTATATTGGTATTTAAACTGGTCACTTGTTATATTACTGATAACAAAATAATAAATTATTATTATTAGCACCGCGTCTTACTACCCATTCAGGTTATATGCAAAAATAATAAAAACAAAATACACTTTTATTGTTAAAAATACAAATTATATTGTTGCTAATAAATTTGGCACCCAGGAAAAGTGCTCCACCTTCCACTATTATCCTGGAAAATAAAAAGTTAACTGTATGAGATTAATTCACATTTTATTTTTCTTTAAAATAACTATTATTATTAATAATATAATTTTTTAAATTGAACATTGAAAAAAGGATAGTAGGGCAGGGCCTACACAGTTCCCAGAAAACTATAGGCCTCAAAGTTCACCATTAAAACACAACAAAAACACACAATTCTGTATTTTCGGGGTACATCAGTCCCTTTATTCAGCAGAATAGAGTAAAACACAGACTGGAATTTGGTAGCATGGCCAGATGTTGATCATGGTCATTTAGATTCTGTTGTTGGCTGTACCCCGAAAATTACATAATTTTGTGTTTTGTCGTGTTTTAATTGTGAACTTTGAGGCCTACAATTTTCCGGTAGGTGTGTGGGCTTTGCCCTTTTATCCTCCTTTAAATGTTTAGTTTAATAAAGTTGTTTGGCACCAATTTTCCTTTGTTGATATAATTATTTTATAAGTACTTTGATACATGCGAGTTTGTAAAAACTAACAATGAACTTAGAATCACACATATAAACACAACTCATAATGAATTCAGAGTCACAAATATAAACACAACTCATAATGAATTCAGAATCACACATATGAACACAAATCATATGACGGCTTAGGCCATTTTAAATAACTAATTGTAACTGGGGAGAACTGTTGTGGTAGATCTATTTTCATTTTGTGCCAGATACCTAAATATACCTACTTAACTCATGACTAACCATTTAGTTATCTGCAAATAAAATTCCCAAGGAGAGTTATCTTATAATTAAATCTTGGCAACTGGTATTTCGACAAATAAATAGATATAGCTCACTTCCTGTCAATAAGTGTTTGGATCGTCTGTAGTCTCAAAGAATAAAGACTGATAAGATTGTTATTTTTAAATCATTTAATAAAGTAATAGCTGAAACCCGGTTCAGTGGCCGAATGTTCTTAGTCGTTACTCTCGTGTTAGACTGGCCTGCCGATGCCGGGGTTCGAATACTGGTAAGGTATAATGAGGGTGGTTTTTCCTGAATGATTACCCACTCTCCTTCCATGCAAATATGGGTAGATTACATCTAAAACGCTTCCTTTCTCATTACTACCCCCTTAGAGTAATTATCGTATATTCATATAACCGGAACACGGTGATAAAATGATTACTAGCTGACAATGTATGGCCTTAATGTGTGTTTGATTAAATAACCAGTCATAGATTAATAAGGAATAAAGCAACGCAATACAATTAAGCATATGTGAAAGGCGAAGAAGCTTTGGGGAGGGGGGGGAGTAATATTTTTGGGCATGGGCTGGAAATTAACCCGGGAACTTTAAGACAAAATCCCGAGTCTGTTTCCCATGTCATTGGCTTAAGCCAAAGGTCCTGGGTTCGATTCCCGTATCCAGGTTTAGTTCAATTTATTAATGTGCATGAAGAGCTGACTATAAGATTATTTTTTTATATCCATCACGGTTTACCACCTGTGGCTCAGGTCAGTTTTTTTATTCAAGCCATATATTTTCCACTACCGGCTTGCTAGGCCTGTCGTAGCTTCATATGCCTTGTAATCTAACTTAATACTAGGATAGGCACAACATCTAGTCCCCCAGTCGTTAATTTATCATTGTGAAAGGGTGAAATGTGGGTTCACCAATTATAAATTTTTCAGCCATACCAGGAATCGAACCCGGGACCCTTAGCTCAGTAGACAGACAAGCTACCGAGTGAGCTAAGGTGTCAAATAAACTATAAGGTTATTGTGATTAGTTTTACGATTGCAATTAGTGACATGATCTTACACGTTCATTATTAACTCTGCCTTATTAACGTGGCGACATATGATCTTGCCTATGGGGGGTTGCCAAAAAGTTACACAATTTATTTTATTTTCATTATCATTTTGTTATTTAGCTTATCAATAGTACTTTGTTTGCACAGTACATTTATTTATGGTACACTTCCATCTTTGAACTAGAAACCATTCAAAAACTCCCTGGATAAAATTAACCTAAATACTTTTACCAGAGTAAAAGATTTTTCTTGATTATGTTATTTTAGTAGTTTGTTTTTATTACAAATAGAAGTGTAAGCAAATTTTTGATTTTATCTAGTTTGAGCACTGGGTTCATTTTACATTTCATGTATCAATATGATTTATTAACTAATATATATACATACATATTACACCAAGATGGCTACATCTAGGAGTAGTTACTTGAAATAAAAATAAGTACTATTTACACACACAAAAGATAAATAAAACTTCAATCAATTTTTTTTTCTTTAGAACATTTAAAGATAGGTATTTATAAATCACCTCCAACTACAAACAACTTGATATAATTATTTCAATGTCAATATAAGAAATTCATCCTCCATTTAATTTCAAGTCAGTTGAAGTTTACATTACCATTCACTTTTTCACTTAGTTCTGAAAATCTTAGCAAACATTTAAATCTATTAACTTCCGTATCAAAAAATTATGTAGCTTTCCATTTAACAATACAACACTTCTGAAATAGTTTTTATATTGTATAAATTTAAACATGAACAACTACATAACACTTTTTATCTCAAATTTTATGAAAACTGTGTAGTTGCCCTGTAAAATAAAGTAATTTAGGTGATAGAAAAGGAATACAATCTGAAAGCACGATTGTAGTTTGAATTTCATAGGAAGCCCATTATTTTATAAGTGGAAACACGTGCCACCAAAATAAATTTCTTTTTTATACCCTAGAGAAACGATCTCGGAGGTTTTGGGGTTAAGTGTTCGTCTCGGGATCTGATGTTAATGAGCGATAACAATCTGCGCCACAACTTCCTTCTGAAGAGTAATGCCGGGATCACAATCAACTTAACGTAACATTCACTTAAAGTTAACTTAACGTATGTGTGATCACGATTCACTTAACTTAACGTAACAACTCGAGCCAAACATCTTCATTCTCGATTGTGATCTGTGATTTGTACTATTTGTAAAGTGATGATCTGTGAATGTATACAGTTTTTAATCGATATAATAAATATCCATTACAAAACTTTTTAGATAAATTTAGCTTTCCTATTTTAGTTTAATTATTTTATTTCAATGTCTGATCACTAGCACTTAAGCTAAAGAGTAAACATTGGTCATAATAACAACAAATGAATTACTAAATAGCCCTGTTGATGTCACTCGCATAATGATTGGTTGGCTAGATCACGTGATACCCTTCAAGTAACGTTCATTTAAAGTAAAAGACCTCCCAGGACATCTCTTACGTTAAGTTAACTGCATCGTGATCGCTTCCATTTAACCATGTGAGGAGGTCCTCTACGTTAAGTTAACGTTAAGTTGATCGTGATCCTGGCATAAGTAAAGCCTCCAATCCCATGTCGATGGCGGCAGGAAAAAGAACCCTGGAAGGTACGTGAAAATACCTCTGCTGTTAAAATTGGTGGGCTCTTTTTCGCTCGCTCATATTCAGCGTGGAAGACACTGACATTCTCTGGTACATAAGATCTATACCAGATGGTGCACGCCAAACACCAGATGGATAGAACTCATATCAAAATAACCTTCGGGTTGTACCACTGAATAAAAACAACAACATAGTACCTTATATTTTCTCTTAATTTCTTTTTATTCCAATGTTATCTTCAATATTCCTCTATTAAATTAGTAAATAAAATAAAACATTTCTAAAATGCCAGATTTTAGTGACTTTCAATTAATGTTGGTCGAAAGTGGGCTTCTTATACAAATATTGTTTTAACTACAGGTCTATGAAACTTTGATAATATCAATATTGATTTGAATTTTATTATTATTTGATTTAATAACTTGAATCAAACCAAACTAAAAAAAAAAAATCGATAAGGGGTTGCAAGTTTCACATTTTTACTAACAATTATTATGAGATAAAGTAAATGCTTATTAATTCTTACCATATTGATCAGAAAATAAAAACCGCCTTTTTAAAACCCTCGCATAGACACCCTCGGAGACTGAAGATATGAGCCAGAGCGAAATAGCCTTCTAATTTTGCTGGGAAAGGTATTTTCACATACTTTCCAGGGTTCTTTTACATGCCACAACCGACGGCTTTAATTCCCTTCTGAAGGAAGTTGTGCTACGAATTTTTTCCGCTAAAGAAAATATTCGTCAACCCCAGTTGAGTTTGAACCCAGAAACATCGTGTCCTGAAGTGAAAACTTTACCCTAAGACCATTGAGGTCAACCCTATTTAGCTAGGATATGACTTGATAACTATTTGAAATTCGATTCAAACTCAAAAAAACTTGCTTCGCAGATGTCTAGTGTCTAGGTTAGGCTAACAGAAAAAACAAAAATTGTTTTCTATCGAGGTCTAACCCTAAGTATCCTTTCAGATTGGCTTCCTCCTTATCAATTAGATAACATATTTTACAGTGTCTCAACAATGTTTTAATATATTTATAGGTCACTAGGCAATTAAACGTTTTCACAATCACGTTCATATTAAAGAAACGCCTGCATCTAAAGACGTCTCAACACATTTTCAGTCCATTTGACATACTTTAACTATACTTGCAGATAAACTTAATTTGTCAATGAATATTCTGAATTACCTTTGTATCAATTTCATTTAAATTGTCGAAAAAGTCGTTGACAATCAATTTGTTCTAAAACATAATACAAGGGGTATAAACTATAAATATAAATTTTCAAATTAGAATTTTCCATAATATTTTCTATACATGGTTTATACATATTAACAAAAATTAGATATGAGACACTCAAATCCAATGGGATTTAAGGGATTGGAGATTCATTAGAATCTTAAAAAAAGTATCTTGAATACAATTAAAAAGATCTTGACTTAATTTATCAATTTTATGCAATTGGTAGAAGGACGTGAGTGTGTGTGTGTATATATATATATGGTCTTTTTAGCAGCACGTCTTACCACCTGTTCAGGTTGTACGCTTAGGTACTAATTATGCCAATGGTTTTAGGGATTAGGAAAGTTTTACTTAGAACAGCGGCTCCCAACAATTTTTTGCGTGCGTACCCCTTGGTGGCCCATTTAAATAAATTGTACCCTTAATATTAGCAAACTTTTTAATGATTACCGATTTATTTGTTTCAATTGAAAATAAATGGCTAATAATGGAGTTAAAAAACAATATAATAAGGTGAATAAAGAGTGTATATATATATAATATTTTTACATTCAAAAAGAAAAAGTTACAATATAAACTAACACATTTAATTTAATTATTGATTTATTAATAATTATAAAACTTATTTTATGTTTGAAATTAAATTAATTTTCTCAAGGTCAAATATTGTCAAGGTCATATTGATGAGTTAATTTCATAACTTTTGACTGATCTTGTGTCTGACACTACTGGCATAGGTAGTTATTTCCACCATTATTCAAATCTTTTTGCATACCCCCAAATGTCCTGGCACGTATCCCACATTGAGAACCGCTGACTTTGAGGAAGGGTACCCCCATTTGCATGGCAGGAGAGTAAGAAAACTACTTTAGGAAAAAACCTCGGTATACCCAACCAAGATTCTTACCTTTATCTCCCTGTCATCGGCAGCGCGAGAGTTGCACATTAGGCCATGTGGCCACAGAGACGGGTGACTTGTGTAGTTGGGAGAGCGAAATAAATAAAATTGTAATGATATAATTAATTTATTAAAAAAGTAAATTCTTTGCCTTTTATAACAATACACATGACAAACAGATTAACATTTGTCAATGCCACCAAGACTTAAACATTTTTTTCAGTTCTGTTTAAGAAATTTTAACTTTAACTTAAATCGTACATTTTTAAAGATTCGAAGATTTGGATTTAGATCAGAGATTCAAAAGAAAATTTAAGATTCAGACTTTGAGGAATATATCCAACACATAACCGCAGTTGATAGCGTGTCTGTCTGCTGAGCTAAAGGTACTGGGTTCGATTCTGAGCATGGTCAAAAAATTTATCATTGGCATTGGGCTTAACCTTTCACACTGATAAATTGACGGCTGGGGACTAGATGTTGTGCCTGTCTTAGTCTTACGTCAGATTATAAGGCATATGAAGCTACGACAAGCCTAGCTAGCCGGTAGTGGAAATATACATGGCTTGAATAAAAAAAAGTGACCCAGGCCACAGGCTGGAAACAGTAATGGATGTATAAAGTAAAAGGTTCATTTGGTTATACCTGAAAGAAGGTATGGGAAAGAGGGAAAAGTTGTTGCACAAAGGTGACATTAACAAAATAGAGTGGTTTTCCGGTGATAGGGTTTGTCGGAGTGATTTCTGGCTGGGTATACTGAGGGTGGTCCACTCTTTGATTTCCTTCCCTCCTTTCATGCAAATTTGAGAACATCCCTTTTAAATTCTTCCTTCCTCCTCTTTACCCCATTAGTGTAAATAATATGTGAATAGACTGTATGACTTTAAAGACGCGGTGCCAAAACAAAGAGTATAATTTTCAACTCAAATTGTGACACCTTTACACCTCAAAATGAGTACACATGATATTTCACAGAAGTATTAAGTCTTCTTATGATGCCAGAGTAGATACCAGCCAGGCTAGGAAGGTGAATCTCCACATAGAGGGATTGCTTTCGTCGGAGGAGGCGCTTACTGCAGGCCCCGAAGTAGGCCCCGACACTCGCGTGTTGGCATACACCACAAGCGAGCGCCACCGGATGGCGTAGTCTGGTAGCAGCCGCGTCATTGCACGCAACCTGAAACATGTCAAAATCTTTGATTAATGATCCATGTGACAACAAGATTAATAATGACTTGGAACTTTTTTTTTGTGGTGCCTTTTTTTTTGTGGTGCATCTCACTATCTGTTTGGGTTATACGCTTTTGTACTAATTAATTTAATGGTTTTTATGGATTAGTAAGGTTATATTTATAGGAAGTTTACTCACATTTGTGTGGAGAAAGAGAAAAATCATTTAGTAAAAACCACCCTTAGTACACCCAACTAAGATTCGAACCTTGATCTACCTGTCATCGGCAGAATAGTCTACTACTAAGCCATTTCAACAATAGGGGGTGCGCCGCACCATTTTGTATTTATTTTATTTTATTCTGTGCACATGCTTAGAGAGTTCAAAACAATTTTTTGTGTTTTAAAAAACCTCATCGTTTGGGCGGGACATCCCAATTTTTGCAACAGAAAGTATTTGCGCAAAGTGCTATAACTTTTTTCCCAATTGAGAAAATTCAAAAATTCGAAAACCACTGTACTCTGAAGTAAATTCTGATTATTCTGGGTCTTTCAAAATTTAATTTTCTGATGTATTTTTGCAATTTTATTGAGGGTCAAAGTTGATCAATGAAATTTGAATTTTTTCAATTTTTGAGCGAAATTTTCACTGGTAAGCATGTAAAACAGTCAAACCAATATTATTATTTTTTTATAAGAACCATGGTACCATTCAAAAAAATCTTGGAAGGACTCAAAACACTCCAGTTTTATCACCTTAGGAAAGATCTACTGGTACCATGGTTCTTGCAAAAAAAAATTGGTTTGAAGATATTAAAAACACAGACTGGACTATGGTAGCATGACTATAGGTTGATCATAAACCATAAATCTACTACTTTACTGAAAGTATGAATTTTACATACATTACTGTTTCCAACCTGTGTCCTGGGTCACTTTTTTATTCAAGCCACGTATTTTCCACTACTGGCTTGTTAGGCCTGTCGTAGCTTCATACGCCTTATAATCTAACTTAAGACAATGACAGGAACAACATCCAGTCCCTGGCTATTAATTCATCACTGGGAAAGGGTAAACCCAAATTTCACAAATGATTAATTTTTTTTGGCCATTCCGGGAATCAAATCCTTAACCCTTAGCTCAGTAGGCAGACATTAAAAGTAAGAATATATTCCTTAAATTAAAAAACATCTGAATGAGAGAATCGAACCCTGGACCTTTGGCTTAGTGCGCCAATGCTCTAACCATTGAGCTATCCAGGGATTGTCCCAGGCCCAGGGTAATTCTTTATTCATATTTTAGGACAAAGTCTGTGATGGACATGTGGAAATCATCGGCTACATATGAGTGATCGATTAAGATCATGAGCTATCGGATAACGCAGCCATCTTTGACTCAGGAGAGCTTTTTGTTGCCAATAATACAATGACAACTGTACGAATGCACACATCATGAAGGGTTAAATAGTATAGTATACTATTTTTTAAGTATGATTATAGCCGCACCTAAACATCATATTCTTTAAATTGAACTAAAGAAAGTAGAGAGTGAGCGAAGAATGATCTTGATAGCTCTGTGGTAGGAGCATTGGCGCACTAAACCAAAAGTTCCAGATCCGATTAATGTGCTATTTTTCAATTTAATGAATATATTTAGATGTGGCTATAATTGGGAGGAGCAGATAACAGAAAGTATTCAAGTGAGAGAAGAATGGAAGAAATTAAAGGATGAAGAGTGGTGGAAGGATAGAGGAAGATGGAGGCATTTTACTAAAATGATCTGGCCACAGGCTGAAAACAGTTGATGATGTTGATGATGCGGCTATAAATGTACTTAACAAATATAATAGCTCGACTATTTATTCATTCTGAATGTATGAATGTTACATAATAAATGCACTATGGCAAAAAAATTTAACATTTCTATTTTATATTATATTTCCTTTTATGTCCATGTTTTTTCCCCCCAAGATTAGGAATCATAAAATAGTCGATTAAACTCCATCACTAGTAATAATAACTCTGTGACGGCTCACCGCAGCAGCACCGTGTTGAGTTTCCAAGGGAGGGAGTAGCTTTTGCTCCTGTCCCGAGGGCAGAACGTGTGCAGCGACTCTCCTGTCTTGTCGGCCCGGGTCGACTCGTAGCGGTGGACGCTCACGTTCCAAGCCGTGCAAGGACCTGCGGCATTGATAATTTTTATCTAAGGATGTAACAATGTGAGTATGTGTTTCAATATATGTTTAATCATATTTGTAAGAAGGTATGTGGAATTGTGGGTAGTGTGGCTTTTAAGATGAAAAGAAAAACACAGTTCACACTTTACAATGCTGCCACTGGCACAAAAAAATAATGGCTGCCTCTCGAAGAAAATCAATCGTTACCATCCAATCCACTGACCTAGGTTTAATTCTATCATAATTAATCAGGTGTAAGTGTGAAACGCGCAACACAACTTCCTAAAAGGGGAAACAAAAAAAACACAAAAAGCAGAAAACTTAACAATCTTTGGCTGCTTACATTTAAATTTTCCACCTTCCTATATTTAAAAAGTAAACATTAAGCTAATACTTCTATAAGCATTGCAACTCCACCCTAAACACGCCATAAAAACAAATAGGGTCACGACCTCCAGGTCAGAAACCAACGTGCTACAGGGTAGATTTTGCAAGCAAGTTAGTTTGGAGTGAGGAGGGAAATATGTCGAAAGATTGTCCCATGCCCACACAGAACTAAGAATAGTCAGCCAATGGCGATTGTGTGGCCGCACCTTGATACAGGGTGAGGGGAGGATTTGCCTGGTTTGCAGAAATTACATAGGACGGAGTTACTGCATTGATATAGTTTGTATGTATGACAAGCAACCTGCTGTATGGCCGATTTTGTGTCGTCTGATCCCAGATATGTTATGATTGGTTGTAGAGAATGTAATGAAATAGCAAGGCCAAAGGGTTTGGCCAGACTGACAAGTGTGCATGCGAGCGAACGCACAAGTGAGTGGGTGGCCAGACTGGTGGGTGCGTGAGCGAGCGAGTGCGTGATTAGCAGATAGCTCTCGATAGTGGTTGACAAGGAGGCTCCGAATCTTGGCTCAGTGAAATGAGGGTGGTTTTTGACAAGTGATTTATTGTTGTGGTTTTCTCTTCCTCTCTCCAAGCTAATGGTGATTACTATTTGTAAAGGCCTACTTTGATAATATTGAAGCATTTTAACATATCATTTTTACGTATATATACAACACACAATAATATTGCTTAGCACCTGTAAACTAGACTGTACTAGGTCGAGCACACGCGCTTGAAAAATATAAAGTTTTATCTCTCAAGTGCATATGCTCAGTCGCTCACTCCAGTCTGGCCACCTCTCATTACAACCAATGTGCTCTATTTTATATTTTAGTCGCTCGCTCTCTCGCGCAGTCTGGCCGTCCCCTAACAGGTTGAAGGAAATGAGACTTAGTTTATTGGCACTTGGCCGAGTTTTTATACACCCACACATATTTATTTAGTAAATTTATAGCACTTGGTACATGAGATAGTAGAGGAAGCAAGGCTGAGATGGTATGGACATGTAATGAGGATGTTGGAGTACATGAGATAGTAGAGGAAGCAAGACTGAGATGGTATGGGCATCTAATGAGGATGTTGGTGTACATGAGATAGTAGAGGAAGCAAGGTTGAGATGGTATGTAATGAGGATGAAGAAGGTGAAGATGCCAAAGGAAATAATGTATGTAGGAAAAAACCCGCGAGGGATTCCAAGAGATGAAAGGAGCAGATAACAAAGTGTGCAAGTGAGAGGAAGATGATACTTGGCTAGAAGCCTCCTTATTCGGGGTTGTGATTTTCCCTCTTACGCTGATATTTTTATGTTTTTCTTATCATGGCGTCTTACTACCCATTCGGGTTTTAAACCTATGTGCTAATTAATTAATGTTTCAGGAATTAGGAAAGTTTAACTGAGGGGAAGTGCACCCACATTTGCATGAGAGGAGAGTGGAAAACCATTTAGAAGAAAGTACCCTCAGTGTACCTGACCAGGATCGAACTTCAATCCCTCTGTCTTCGGCAGTCTAGTCCAACATGAGAGTAGCACGTTAGACCATGCAGCCACTGAAGTGGGTATTTTTTTAAATGTTAATTGTACTGTGAAAACGTATATTTAGATTTACTGTAGTTTTTAGTCAGTGTCTAGGGCCCTAGGTGGGCTTTTGTCATTAAATTTTGTTTTGCTAGTTTACTTTTCTTCTTTCTTTATTTTTATTAATTTCCCTTACTATAAAACCATTTACCCAATGGGCTTCCTTAATGTTAGATAATAACATTAGGGGTTGACCATCAACCTTGCAATACAACCAAGAACAACAGTTTACTTTCTGCACCTGAAGAAGATGCTTGTGACAATAAAAGTTTGTCCTTAAAAAAATGTGTTTTTTCTAAACAATTTATACTTCAGCATCAACCGAGTGTGATGTCTATCTCTAGAGATAGAGTAAATTCGCTTTTGCGAAAAACGCGAAAAGAAAAAAAAGGGTCGAAAATAAGGTATTTATAAGTTTTCTTTGCGTTTCATGGCATTTGAAAGTGTTTAAAGCGATTTTTATTTCGCGAATTAACGTGAAAACCGTGATTTTGAGAGTATTTTAGCTAAATTATTATATTTAGCGAAATAGACGCGAATACCCTGAAAATGCTGTGCATTTAAATAAAATGCTGAGAATTTCTATAAAACGATGTTTTTCATCGGAAATAAGTGATTAAAAAATCAATTGAGTTTCACTCGTCTGTGTGCTTCAGCTCTGGTTTTACTTGCATCCTGTGCCTTCGACAGCCCATCCGGCTAATCGCCACATTCTGTTAGTCATTGCTTTTATCATAAATCCTTTGTATAGGCCC
>CABFWO010005052.1:28898-50607 GCA_902155825.1 Timema genevievae
AAAAAAAGAAAAAAAAGTACACATTACATGATAAGTGAAGCAGGAATAAGGGAAGGCCTGCAGGAATCTTTGAAATTTCATTACCAAACCCGAATCTATATAATATATTAACATCAGTTTGATTTAAAATGTCAGAAATATTTAAAACAGTCAGTAATGTGTTTGCCTAAAGTGCTAAAGGTCCCGGGTTCGATTCCCGGCTGGCCGAGAATATATCATTGATTAAAATATGGGTTTACCCTTTCACATTGATAAATTAACGGCCGGGGACTGGATGTTGTGCCTGTCCTAGTCTTAAGTCAGATTATAAGGTATATGAAGCTACGACAGGCCTAGCAAGCCGCTAGTGGAAAATATTAGGCTTGAATAAAAAACTGACCACAGGCTGGAAACAGTAATGGATGTATAGTTAAAATGTAATTTTAAATGTATTCATAACTTTTCAGTTAAGTCATGGGGATGTATTTAGATTAAATTTTAATTCAAAATAATTTCATAATAAAATATTAGATTCAAAACATTTTCACTATAAGATATTTAAATTGCATTCGATGCATAGATTTTATAACGCATGATATTCAATTTGGAATCAATTCAAATTTAAAGTCTATTTTTTTTGCCTAAACTGTGAACACATAGTGAAAGATAGTAGTTTTATAAATATCTTTTGTTCTGTAAATTAGTTACAAAAAAAGCCAATCAAAAAGTAATCCTTAGGTACGTATTATTTGAAATGTTTGATAATACTTTTGATTTATAATCTAGTAATACTATAGGAAACCTCTTTTTTGCTTTTTGAGATAATTGTACTATATTTGGAAGAAGATACAGGAAAGGTGGATAGAAACATATAAAAAAGAAAGAGCACAATATGGCTTTTACAATGAAAAGAACACAGTTCACACTTTACATTACTGCCATTGGACAAAGAGGTAATGGCTGACTCTTGAAGAAAATCGATCGTTAACAACAAGTCCCTCTCTTTTAGGAAGTTGCGCTGCACATTTGAACACTCCCCTCTGATGAATTCTGATAAAATGAAACCTAGGTCGGGGGATTGGGCGTTAACGATCTATTTTCTTCAAGAGGTAGCCATTACCTCTTTGTCCTGTAGCAGCAATGTAAAGTGTGAGCTGTGTTCTTCTTTCATTGTAAAAGCAAGATTGTATTAAATCTTTTTATATGTTTCTATCCGTTTTTCCTGTGCCTTCTTACAAACATAATATTATTATTACAAAAAAATATAATTTCTAACTAGGTTATCATTAGTGACTTTCAAACACTGTTTGCAATAAAAATCTTCTGATAGCTGTCAACTACCTGCTATAATTGATATCCTTTGTGCCTCATTTGATTTGCTCACAGCCTCGATCAGGCCCATTTTACCTTCCAAAACATAAATTTTTCCTTCGCCTTTGCTCACGAGCTATTTTTTCCCCTTTTAAGAAGAGGACATACCGTCATGGAATAGGAACGCGCCGTCCAAGAACTCGATATCTGAAGTGGAGGTTGGCGCTGTGAACATCTTCATAGTTAGGGTCATCAGGTTGCCAGTCGACAGGAAGGACTGCTGCTCCAGAAATCTGCCAAATTTAAGCTTCATAGCAATCATAAAATATTTCAGCGATTATTATCAGAAAAATAGGAATGTATCTTTATTTTTGCATCGGAAAAGGTACTTAAAAAGGTTCCCTGTCACCCTTTAAAACGTGTTTAAGCATATAAATAGAACATAGAAAAAAATATACCCAGACACTCAACCTCCAGGTTAAAATGGTTGCGCTCCTGTTGACGGCTTGAGTCCTTCGACACTAGGATCGCTGCGGTTAGTCCTATCATCACCCAGCAGTGACACTAGCGAAGCCCAGTGTTGAAGGGCTCAAGCTGGCAAAAGGAACACAGCAAGACCCCCGTAAGGTTGAGAGTCTCTTTCTTACTTGTCTATGGCCTAGGATTAAATTTAGGTTGGCTATAAAACTTTTATAATAAAATTCAAAAATATTTCCATATATTTCATACAACACTTTTCTCCAATTTTACCCTTTGTGAAAGACGATTTTTAATTGTTTTACAATGATTACTACTTTTTAAAATGCTAGCAGAAACTAAAATTCAAACGTCTTAAAAAGTTATTTTTCCAGTATATAATTTAATTTTCATTTATTCGAGGTATTTAAAATGCACTTTCTGAACCGTCTGATTATATCAGCACAAGACTTAAAAACTAACTTAATCTAGCGCAGACAGAGCAATTAGACCCAAGCCGTTAATTCAACTCTGTGAAAGGGAAAATCCACATTTCAATGATGATAAATTTCTCGGCCATGCTGGGAATGGAACCTAGTACCTTTACCTTAGTAGAAACACATGCTACCAACTGAACTAAAATGTCATACTTATCCAGAATTAAATATATTTGGTATTCTTTGTGTCCCTGTGTAAATGGGGTATTAAAAACAAAATATTGTACAACCCTCTCATGCGCGATGTCCAAATAACGTATTTTGTCAATATGTGAGAAACAAAATATCTCACTTTTTTTTTAGTGTTACGGTATGAAATGAATGGTTTTTTTAGCTAAGTATTAAATTCCCTGATTTGTCCCTATTTTTAATTAAATGCCTTGACATTTTTTTGCTTACATCGACATCAAAAATATTCCTCCGATTTTTCCAAGTTTTTCTTGCCTGTAGCCATCAAGTAAATATCAGAAGGGTGGTGGGGGGAGGGGGGTGGAAGCTCCTATGTATAATAATTTCTTTAGAAATATTGTCAGCTTCTATTTAGTATTATTATTTCCGAAGGGGAGGGGCATTGGCTTGGGGGTAGAAAGAGGTAGGGGGCGGGTTGAGCAGCCAATCATAATAACTTTAACAACACTGTATAAAAAATTGGCTTGCGGTTTAAGACAAACGACTCGCTTTGCTTGTTGGGGGCTCCACCCCCAAACCCCCAGATAGTTTTCTTTGAAAGTGGATATAAACTAATGTAATGCAATCTGTTTTTTGATAGGTCTTACCGTTTAGCCACAAGAGACCTCCAAAGAAAAGTCCACATCGAATTTAAAGTTGCTCCACCATTTTGAATTTTTTTAGGGGTTAAAAATTAAAATTTTCAAATTTTTGGGATTTTCCCGTTGATTAGAGGCTATATAAGCTATAAGTTTGCCAAATTTCAAGTTTCTAGCTCATCTGGAAGTGGGTAAACAATGTGAGTGAGTGAGTGTGTGTGTGTGTGTGTGTGTGTGTGTGTGTGTGTGTGTGTGTGTGTGTGTGTGTGAGTGTGAGTGTGAGTGAATCAGCCATGTTGCTTTATAGTATTATAATTTGATGACGTCCAATTCGTGACATCACAGACAAAAAAATTATCTAGTTACAGCCAGTACGGAATGCCTTGGATGATATTATACTCAAATTACCAATTAGATTGTAGGGCATTTATATATTTTTTCATTTAATATTTTGATAATATTTTTATTTATTTTTGTTTCTAAGCACTGTGTCTTACTACCTGTTTGGGTTATAAATATATGTAATAATTATTCAATTATGTTAAGAATGATGATTTATAGGAAGTATACCCACATTTGCATGGAGCGAAAATGAAAAAAAAAAAAATCTTTGAAAAACCACTCTCATTATACCTGATGGGTTTTAAAACTGAGATCTCCCCATCATCGACGGTTTAGTCTATTGCAAGAAAGTGACACCTTACACCATGTGGCCACCAAAGCGGGTGGGTAAGGTGCATTTTAATTTAAAGGCAGAGGAGGGGTTAGACTATTATAACCCCTCCACCCTGTTTTATTTGGGGCTATGGTGCCCGACTGGGATTTAGCACAATGGCCTTTTCAAAAGAAACAAACCCGCCTCGGTGGCATAGTTGGCTAACGCGCTAGTCGTGTTGAGCTCGACTGCCGAGGACAGGGAGATCGAGGTTCGAATCTAGGTCGGGTGAACTGGGGGGTGGTTTATCCTAAATGGTTTTCCACTCTACCTCCACGCAAATGCGGGTTCATTTCATACAAATTCAACCTTCAAAATTCCTAACCCATTAGCGTAATTAGTACTTAAGCGTATAACCCGAACGGGTAGTAAGACGGGGTGCTAAATAATAATAATAATAAAAAAGAAACAATTGAGAAAAAAAGTAAGTGACCAACTTACCGGCCGCTTGGATCACGGGCATGTTTGATGATTGGACTACATATCTTCTTAATTGGTTTCACTCCGTTTTCCACCAGACCATCGAACACTTCTATAGTTGACTGGCAGGAGTGTGCTCTGTTGACAAATATAAAATCTAGAGTTGGGCCGAATCTACTATTTTACGAATTCAAATCTTGAATCCAGAGTCTTGGAAAAATTATTAACATAAGAGGAAAAACTAATGTAATATAATAATATAAAATACAAAGCGTAACTAAGTGTTAACATTCTTTCTAATAATCCATTCATTATAACATTCATACATTCAGTTAAGAGTTAAATTACTGGTCTGGGGTCTGGTTGTTGAGTTCATCCTATAATTATAATTAGTTTTGAACCACTCATAAGCAGTATTAGAACTCTAAAACAAATTTCACTCGAAAAATATAAATTTTGTTTTTTTAAGATATGAGTCTTGAAACCTCGAATATCCTTAAAGATACTTTCAGGGCAACTTTCTTCCCTACCACTTTTAAAGGATTATCAATATTTTCTTACTATCAAATTCCCTGCATTTTCAAGGTTTTCCAAAAGGAATTTTCCATTTTTACAGGCAGCTTAGACTGAAGAAAAGAGTAACAACATTTTATTTTTAATCAAACAAAGAGTAAAGTCATATAACTTAAGTTTGAAACAGGATGATTTAAGATTGATGGGGAAATACAACTTATATCGCTTCACAACCCTTATTTAAGGGGTAGTAACTAGTAAGGCACGTTTGAACCAACGTGATATTCTTCGGTTCACTTTTTCGTCCATCCAAACACCTACTATTTTAAGCTTTCAGTCATGTCCTAAACTAACAAAAATTCCAGTATTTTTTACAAGATTGTGCTAAATTCCCTGTGTTATTCAGGTACATGGAACCCCTGTTATGTTACATTAATAAAGATGAAATGAAGTGTAATAATCATAATGCATAATCTGCCTTCCATCTGTGTAAGTATAAAAAGATATTTCAGATATTGCCATTAGGTTGGATGACTAAATTTCAGTTGCGATACGAATCATAATCATGCCACCACCCAATTTTATAGACACATCCGATTTAGCTGCTCCATTCATCACTTTTTCGAGGATAGATGGGCTGACATGTTTAAGGTTCTCAATGGGCTGACATGTTTAAGGTTCTCAATGGTCTGACATGTTTAAGGTTCTCAATGGGCTGACATGTTTAGGGTTCTCAATGGGCTGACATGTTTAGGGTTCTCAATGGGCTGACATGTTTAGGGTTCTCAATGGGCTGACATGTTTAGGGTTCTCAATGGGCTGACATGTTTAAGGTTCTCAATGGGCTGACATGTTTAAGGTTCTCAATGGGCTGACATGTTTAAGGTTCTCAATAGGCTGACATGTTTAAGGTTCTCAATAGGCTGACATGTTTAAGGTTCTCAATAGGCTGGTATGTTTAAGGTTCTCAATGGGCTGACATGTTTAAGGTTCTCAATGGGCTGGCATGTTTAAGAATGGGCTGACATGTTTAAGGTTCTCAGTGGGCTGACATGTTTAAGGTTCTCAATGAGCTGACATGTTTAAGGTTCTCAATGGGCTGACGTGTTTAAGGTTCATAATGGGCTGACATGTTTAAGGTTCTCAATGGGCTGACGTGTTTAAGGTTCTCAATGGGCTGACGTGTTTAAGGTTCTCAATGGGCTGACGTGTTTAAGGTTCTCAATGGGCTGTCATGTTTAAGGTTCTCAATGGGCTGATATGTTTAAGGTTCTCAATGGGCTGTCATGTTTAAGGTTTTCAATGGGCTGTCATGTTTAAGTTCTCAATGGGCTGACATGTTTAAGTTCTCAATGGGCTGACATGTTTAAGTTTTCAATGGGATGGTATGTTTAATGTTCTCAATGGGCTGACATGTTTAAGGTTCTCAATGGGCTGACATGTTTAAGGTTCTCAATGGGCTGACATGTTTAAGGTTCTCAAATGGGCTGGCATGTTTAAGGTTCTCACCTTTATCTACTTGAGATATTACCAAGAATGGGTGTAGTGTTTTCCCCATCACTTCCTGAATGTTCTTCAAAATTGGGCTGGACGGTTGTTCCCGTTTTCGCCTCTTTTCTGAATTACAGACCTATGAAGGGTCGAGGAGTGAGATGCCATCAGGGTTCGGAAATAAGGTGCCAGCGGGAGAGTTATCACGAGTACCACAGGAAAAAGGTCACCCGAGCCGAGCCCGGTACAGCTAGAAGACCGAGTAGTAGTACAGTTTGAATTCGGCCCAGTGCCCAAAGAGCCACGTTTGCTGCGGACTACCCCTCTGCCCCACAGGCCCTCAACTCGTTGAATCGTTGATCCCCCTTAAGCTTGAGGTTCCCCTTTTAATCATCTCTTATGACAAGTAGGAGACACTGCGGGGCTATCCTTAACCCTACCCCACAGGGGGAAAAAACGATTGTCATAAATTTATACCACAAAAAATATGTTTGTATTTACTAAAATCACATTTATATGAAAATTGGACTGTAGAAATAGTGTTTAGTTATGAAAAAGGCGCAAAAAGAACTCTTCCTCTAAGTTAATCAGTATTTACACATTTATTTGTATCCCATAATCCCATAACGGTGACCTGGCGGGCTAGGGGTAGAGTGCCGGACTTCTGTGCTGGGGGTCTGAGGTTCAATCCTTGGCCCCGGCACAAATTCGTCTGATTGCCAAACCTTTCCTTCACCTCTGACAAGACGTGTATTAATCACAACTTGTGAACGTGAGGAATGCCAGGCCTCCACCGTGGTTCGGATCCTACGTTAAATAAACTGTAGGTCCTCCATTTCATCTCACAATCACCCTACCATTACACATTAGCGTAAGTGCGTATAACCCGAACGGGCAGTAAGAGTAACAACAACGCGGTGATGATGATGATGATTTCTCTGCCTAAACAAGGATAGTCTACAGTGAAGTATCGAGAGATGTCATTTAAACCAATATGACTATCAGAGAAGTAATATTAAAGTTTACAAATACAAATTAATTCAGGGTGGCTGCAAAACATTTGCTCTAAAATTTTCCGGCTTTTAAAAGTTTTCCAGACAACATAAAGAACATTTTTTGCCTTTTTTTTGCAGTTTTTCTTGTTGAATGGTCTTTTTTTTCATTTAATAACCATAATCACATACTTTCGAAATCTTAAGTTATTTTTCCAATATTTAACGTTTCAGGTAACTTGTTATTTGCGTCTGTGTGTTGAAAGTGTTTTAAAACAAGCCATACCAACCATTTCATTGTTAAGGCGGCGCTACACATGCGACATTCGTCGAGTGTCAAATGTTTACCTCTTCTCAAACTAATTGCCAAACTGTTTATCGAATGATGAACACACATGCGCCTATTTGTCGAATCACAGAGTCAAGAAAATTGCGGTCAGTAACGACTAACTTTCGTGCTTAGCATGGAGGATAAAATGGAAATAGCTTGTCCACATTAAATACTACACACTACTGGCCGACCTAGACACAAATATGTGGACAGGGCGGTCTATTCGAGATAAGGCGAATGTTCGGGCACTTTGAAGTGCGATATATTACCGACAATTGACGTGAAATGTTTGTAGTTCAGCAAACTATGATGAATGTTCAGCTAATACCGAACATACATCATTGTTCACTTACCTACACTAAAAAGTGTTTGCTGAATGATGAACATTCGTTACTTGAGATTCGTCGCATGTGTAGCGCCGCCTTTAGCATAGTGCTATACCTAGCAAATGCACTTTGTTAACAGAGAGAAAAGATATCTCTCACTTATGCTTAGACGTTAAGGTGCAGAACTACTGAATTAGTCAAGTAATTAAATTCCCTGACTTTTCCAGGTTTTCCCTGTCTGTAACCACCATGAATGAGGAATAAAGAGAATATGTAGAAAGCTTTTAAATTATTAATCTTATTAAATTGTATTATATTTGGAAGAAGGTAAAGGAAAGGTGGATAGAAACATATAAAAGGGACGAACACAATATGGCTTTTACAATGAAAAGAACACAATTCACACTCTATACTGCTGCCACTGGACAAAGAGGTCATGGCTGCCTCTTGAAGAAAATTCATCGTTACCGTCCAATCCTTTGACCTAGGTTTCATTCTATCAGAACTCATCAGAAGTGTGAAATGTGAAACGCAACTTCCTAAAAGAGGAAACCCAAAAAAATGCAGCAGATCCTCCATTTTGTGTTTTTAGGTTTCGTGTTTTAGGCAGTTGCATTGCCTGTCTCACCCTCCCTCTTGATGAGTTCCGAGAGAATTAAACCTAGGTTGTTGATTGGGCGGTAATGATCGATTTTATTCGAGAGTCAGCCAATAAAAAAAAGGCGCTGACCTTAATTTCTCCCAAATAAAGACATTATTATTATTATTTCTCTTCTCAATGGCAGTGTGAAGTGTGAACTGTATTCTTCTTTTCGTTGTAAAAGCCATATTTTGTTTGTTCCCTTTTATATGTTTCTATCCACCTTTTCTCTACCTTCTACCAAATATAACACAATTATGTCATTAAGTAATGCTGGGATCACGATCAACTTAACGTTATCTTAACGTAACGTTCACTTAAAGTTAACTTAACGTATGTGTGATCAAGATTCACATAATTTAACGTAACAACTCGAGCCAAACATCTTCATTCTCGATTATGATCTGTGATTTTTACTATTTGTCAAGTGATGATCTGTGAATGTTTACAGTTTTCAATCGATATAATAAATATTCATTACAAAACTTTTTTGATAAATTTAGCTTTCCTATTTTAGTTTAATTATTTTATTTCAATGTCTGATCACTAGCACTTAAGCTAAAGAGTAAACATTGGTCATAATACCAACAAATGAATCACTAAATAGCCCTGTTGACGTCACTAGAATAATGATTGGCTGGCTAGATCACGTGATACCCTTCAAGTAACGTTCATTTAAAGTAAAAGACCTCCCAGGACATCTCTTACGTTAAGTTAACTGCAAGTCAAAGTTAAGTTAACTGCATCGTGATCGCTTCCATTTAAACACACGAGGAGGTCCTTTACGTTAAGTTATGTTAAGTTACGTTAAGTTAACTTTAAGTTAACGTTAAGTTGATTGTGATGCCGGCATAAAAAAGAGGTTTTCCTTGTATGGATTTACTCTATTAAGGAATTTAAAATTTCACTACGTGATTGCAAAAGATGGACAGTGATGATATTCTTCTGACAAGCGGATCTAACAATTCCAACATTGGCAAGCAGGTGCGAACGATTGTAGACAAGCCCTTATCACGATTATCAGGTCCAACCTGAGTCTGTAGTTGAAGAGCGACACATGAACCACGTCGGCGGGCCGTCCAAGAAATGTAACGCTGCAAGTGGCGCTCCATGGCTGACTGCGGGAATCAAAGTGACCCGAACGGGATGGCGTTCCCCGAGAACACCTGGTGACAAGTAGGAGCCTGACGGGGTGGGCTCGTTCCATCCACTGTAACGCAATGATAAAATTTTAACCTAGTATATTTTTTAATCTTAATTTAGCACCACATCTTACTACCCATTCAGTTATACACTTTTGTACTAATTAAGATAATATGTTAGGGATCAGGAAGGTTAGAATTTGAAGAACTATAAATGCATATGTGTGGATTAAGAGTGGAAAACCATTTAGAAAAAAAAAACACTCTCAGTAGACCCGACCAGGACTTGAACCTTGATCTTCCAGTCATTGGCAGTCCAGTCTATTGTGAAAGTGAGGCTTTGGTACCCTGCGGCCACTGAAGCAGCTAAATTAGTTAATTAAAAGGATGAAAGTTGAATTTAAATGTTAGTTGATGGGTGAAATGGTCTACAAACCTCAAGGTATTTGGCGGTCTAGGGGTAAGGTGTCGGAATTCTGTGCTGGGGGTCCGGGGTTCAATCCTCGGTCCCAGCACAGATTTATCTGATTGCCAAACCCTTCCTTCACCTCTGACAAGACAGTGTATTAATCACAGCTCGTGAATGTGAGGAATGTCAGGCCTCCACTGTGGTTCGGATCCCACGTTAAACTGTAGGTCCTCCATTTAATCTCACAATCACCCTACCCTACACATTAGCGTAAGTGCGAATAACACAAACGGGTAGTAAGACGAGGTGATGATGATGATGATAATAATAATAATAATAATAATAATAATAATAATAATAATAATAATAATAATTATTTTAGTTTACAAAAAAATGGAATTTGTAGGCAGTGGCGTGAAAAGGAGTGTTGCCAGGGTTTGGCGAGTGAGTTTAAACTCTACCTATGAACTATAACCACTCAGTATAACATTCATTGGTCAGCTGTCAACGTAAATACATTCCCATGGTTGATATTTCAGTACCCAATATATGTGGGTTAGAGCCCAAACGAGATAAAAAAAAATTTCTTGAGTGATAAAATTATGTAGCACAACTTCCTTCGGAGGAGAAGTAAAGCCATTAGACCATGTTGATTGTGGCCTGTAAAAGAACCCTGGAAGGTATGTGAAAATACCTTTCTCGTCCCTTTCACGGAAATTCAGTGTGGAAGACAACTGGGAAACACCAACATTTTTGAACTTCCCTAGTACATGGGATTTGTACCAGATGGTGCGGGCACCACTAACCAGCCGAAGGGCTGAGTGCGGTCTCAGCTCTGGATGGATAGAGATCATATCAAACCAACATTCAAGTTGTTTACTTAAGAAGAGTGAGATATCTAGATAATGTTTTCAAGTATGGACCAAGAGGGGGAGGGGGAGTGGGGGGAGAACATATCACAGGTAAAGTTTTAACAAGATCTGTTTACCCTGGCAACACTTAGCGACACTGCTATGTATGTACGGGTCTTTATCCACACACTTCGTACACATTTTATTTATCTCCTGTTCCTTACTTGACTTACTCATAACTCCAGGTTCAGTGGTTCTCGCAGTCAGTCCGAAAGGTGTCTCTGTACTCATGGACTTCTCGGTGAACTCCAGGCTCGCCACGAAGCCGTTGTAATCGTAGGGTGGTACGGATGGCCCGGAGCTGGTAACATAGAAACCAACGACATGTAAAGGGTAAAGGTAAAAAAAAAGACTGAAATTTAAATTTTAACTCTAATTGAGTTAGTGCTGCCATCTGTTAGACAATCATGAAACCTTTATAATGCACTTTATATTATGGTTAAAAGATGTGTCTGTCATATTTAAATTGAGATAGTGCTGCCATCTGTTAGACAATCATGATATCTTTATAATGTACTTTATATAATGGTTAAAAGAGGTCTCTGTCATACTTAAATTGAGCTAGTGCTGCCATCTGTTACACAATCATGAGACCTTTATAATACACTTTATATTATGGTTAAAAGAGGTATCTGTCATATTTATATTGAGTTAGTTCTGACATCTGTTTGACAATCATGATACCTTTATAATGTACTTTATATTATGGTTAAAAGAGGTCTCCGTCATATTTAAATTGAGCTAGTGCTGCCATCTGTTAGACAATCACGATACCTTTATAATGCACTTTATATTATGGTTAAAAGAGGTCTCTGTCATATTTGAATTAACTTAAGAAAAAGTATTTACTGTGATATTTCAGGGATTTGGGATTTAAAAGTTTTACTTCACATCCAATGTGTACAGTGTTGTACAGGATGTACTTTGTATCCATGGTCACACATGGAGCCGAAACATGGACAGTGAATATAAGAGAGATTAGGAAAGTGGAGGCCATGGGAATGAAGTTTGTGAGGAGCATATTAGCTATCATGATGTGAAACAAGATAAGGAATGAAGTTATCCGGGAAAGAATGGGTGTACATGAGCTAGTAGAGGAAGAAAGACAAATGGTATGGGGATGTAATGAGGATGGATGCCAGGAAAGAGATGGAAGGAGCAGATAAAAAAAGTGAGCAAGTAAGGGGAGAAGAATGGAAGCAATTAAAGAAGGAAGAATGGTGGAAGGATAGAGGAAGATGGTCACCTACAAGAAACAGTTCATGATTAAAATTATTTGTGGTCTTGGGGGGAGGCGGGAAATTCCCCCCCCCTATCAGGGTGCACCACTGGCCAGGATCTCAAACTCACCTGAACTCTAGAAGTAGGTTAGGGCCGGTGTATTGGATCTGTGTCTTGCGGTTGGCACAAACGGTCGTAAGTAGAGGACTGGACGGAGTAGATCCTTGGTAAATGGCTATGTAGTCTGTGGCGCAGTGGCTGAAACATGGGAAGGAAATATTTAAACTCTAATCGATAGAGTAGGTCTACACCATTCATTCATACCTTTACCAAAGTTAAAAAAAAAGAAGATAAAGGGATGAATATTTTCAAGGGATTATTAATCATTTGAAACCATAAATGGGAAAAGTACTTTTTTTAAACTTGTTAAATACCTTAAACACAGAGGTTTACAGCAGTTTTTGAAAAAAAAAAAAAAAAAAAANTTTGGTTTTAAATTGTTCACTATAAATGTGGTATTCTTCAGGTTTTTGGAAAAAAAAAATAATAAAAAAATCACCTAAATGGTACGGCTTTTGGCTTTTGAGCCTATTAAATTTTTTCATGGATAGCAAAACCCTACACTTCTTTTGACAGGTAGCGTTCACCTTTCCCTGATTTGGGTTTGAAAGTTAAAAAAACAGTACATAGATATCATAAACCTCTATGTAAATTTTGAACAGGCTTAGACACTTTCGGAAAGTAACAAGTTGGGCTGCCTCTTTAAGTAAATATCTGTATAGATGGTTTTAGTTATTATTTTTTGGTGTTTTGTCTTGTCCTCTTGTCAGTAAACTTATACCATCAATGCCTCCTCCTTGAGTTCCCAGAAATTTATTTTCTTCAAGTCATCCAATATTGGAAACCTCCTCCTTCCTAAGCTCCTCCTTCCCTCAACCTTTCCTTCTATGACGTCGTAAAGAAGACAGTTCCTCCAAAGGATGTGTTTGATCCAGTTTGCTTTATACCGAAGAATCACATACATCATCTCACCCAATCTTCTAAGGACATCTTTATTTGTCACCCTATCTGTCCACCTGATCTTCTTAAGTCTTATTAATCACAACTTGCGAATGTGAGGAATGCCAGGCCTCCACCGTGGTTCGGATTCCACGTTATAAACTGTAGGTCCTCCATTTCATCTCACAATCACCCTACCATTGCACATTAGCGTTAGTGCGTGTAAACCGAACGGGTAGTAAGACGCGGTGATAATAATAATAATAATAATAATAATAATAATAATAATAATAATAATAAACAACTCAAGTCTTCTCCAGCACCACATTTCAAAGCTCTCCAGGTATTTCTTCTCCATCTTCCTTAGAGCCCAAGTTTCTGCTCCATTCAGCGCGATGCTCCAAATTTATCATTTCATCAGTCTCTTCCTCAGTTCCAAACTCAACTTGCCGGTCAGCAGTAACCTCTTTTAGTTGAAAGCTTCCTTGGCCATAGCTATCCTCGAGACCTGATCTCCTTGGTGCAATGGGCATCCTTTGTCAGCAAACATCCCGGGCACTTGAACTGCTCCATGTTGTTTTATTCCATATTAAACGCAAATGCATCTGTTCACTTGAAGAAAGTTACTTGGCATATCACTTCGCCCGTAGGCGTTTGTGTCTTTAACTATCAAACTTTGTATTTTTATTACTAAATATTAATATGAAGATCACAAAGAAATAGTGATATTTTTGTAACTATGCCATTGTTGTTACGTCTTTTAGAGGTCCACACAACAAAATATGAGTTCTTATGTATATTCTATTATGTTTCTACTAAATAAAGGGGGATAGTAAATTAAGGAACATTTTACGGTAATTTTTTTTTCTCCAAAAACTGACATCTTTTGTAGTAGTTGTCTGTGACAGTACTCACTTGTGAGGCAGCAGCAGTGCCGTGAAGGTGATGCGGACTTGAGTGTGGATGGAACTGGTCGTGATGTGGTACTTGCACTGTCTGTTGGGAGGGTACAGGCCTGGATACCCTGGACTGGCCAGGACACAAGAACTGGGCTCTCGGCACGAAAAGTCCTGGTAAAGCCAGTCGCACTCTGCAAGAAAGATTGGGCACAACCGTACACTGTTGAGAATAGTCAGACGCGTTTCATTAATACATGAATTAATACATTTCTTCTATACTATTATTATTATTAGCACCGCGTCTTACTACCCGTTCGGGTTATACACACTTATGCCAATGTGTAATGGTAGGGTGATTGTGAGATGAAATGGAGGACCTACAGTTTAACGTGGAATCCAAACCACGGTGGAGAACTGGCATTACTCACATTCACAAGTTGTGATTAATACACGTCTTGTCAAAGGTGAAGGAAGGGTTTGGCAATCGGATAAATCTGTGCCGGGACCGAGGATTGAACCCCGGACCCTCAGCACAGAAGTCTGACACCTTACCCCTAGACCACCAGGTCACCTTCTTCTATACTAGTGTGCATTCTATTCACCCTGAAAGGTAGGAGTCTTATGCCTCTCGTTTACACGGGGCGAGTTGGCTTACGAGTTTTATAGAGTCAGTAACTGAGGGTCAGCTACTGGCTTCGTGTAAACAGGTCGTCCGGGTTACTGACCGTGTGAGTAGGTCAGCAGCTGACCTAGCCAGACACTTAAAAATATTTTTTGTTTTAATGTCCCTTCCCCCACTCCGCAGATAAGACAGCCACTGTCTTCGTGTGAACGCAAAGTTCAATCAATAGCTGACCAGACACCTGATAATATTGCACGTGGCTGTTGTCAGCAATTTTTATTTTAATTGTACTATTCCTCGCTTACTTATTTATATATGATAATTACTCCCTATCTCTATCTTGAGCTAGTTCTATACAGTCCACCTCATTACACCCTATCTCTTTCAAGGTCATTCTAATGTTATTCTCCCACCTGCGTCCAAGTCTTCCCAATGGTTTTTTTTTCTCATTTAGGTTTGCCACTCAATATCCTGAACAAGGTTCCAGATTCTTCCACTCGCGCTGCATGTCCTGCCCACCGTAATCTTCGAGACTTGATTATCCTAACAATATCTTGTGATGAGTGCAGGGTCTGTTACTAATCTGCTATCCCCCATAACTTGACATGACAGAATGAGCCAACCCAATGTACTGGGAGCCATAATGATCCAACCCAATGTACTGGGAGCCATAATGATCCAACCCAATGTACTGGGAGCCACAATTATCCAACCCAATGTACTGGGAGCCATAATGATCCAGGGTTGCTACAAAACATATTTTACAAAATTCCCTGACTTTTCCAGGTTTTCCAGGCAACATTTTTCAATTTTCCCTGACTACTTTTTTCCAGTTTTAATGGTGGATGATGGCTTGTTTTATTTATTATTGATCACATATTAAAAAAAGTTTGTATCTACTAAACATAAACAGTTTTATCAGTTATTTAAAAAATTAAAATGTTATTTTATTTAGGTATTAGTAACTTTTGTTTTAGTGTATCTTTGCGAAATTAATAGGATATTTTAGACATATTTTTAATTCCCTGACTTTTCCTTATTTTTAGTTAAATTCCTTGACATTTCCCTATTTTCCCTGTCATCCAAAAATTCCCTGACTTTTTCAGGTTTTCCCTGTTTTCCCTGTCTGTAGCCACCATGTGATCCAACCCAATGTACTAGGAGCCATAATGATCCAACCCAATGTACTGGGAGCCAGAATGATCCAGACCAATGTCCTGAGAGCCATAATGATCCAGCCCAATGTCCTGAGAGCCATAATGAGCCAACCCAATGTCCTGAGAGCCATAATGAGCCAACCCAATGTACTGAGAGCCAGAATGAGCCAACCCAATGCCCTGAGAGCCAGAATAAGCCAACCCAATGTCCTGAGAGCCAGAATGATTCAACCCAATGTCCTAAGATCCAGAATGATCCAACCCATTGTCCTGAGAGCCAGAATGACCCTACCCAATTACCTGAGCGTCAGAATGGACTATCTCAAGAGACTCACCCGTGTGCTGGACTCGCCGCCCACCCTTGGCCTGGAAGCCGGCGCCCTGGGCGCTGCTGGTGGGCGTAAAGCTGAAGTAGGCCAGGAACTGGGACCTGACGGTCGTCTCGGCGATTCTGAAAGTGGAATAAACATTTCATGTACGTCTAGTTTTGTTAATTGACACATCCCGTTTTTTTAAGGAGGTCGACGTTCAAATCCAGCCACCGGGTGCACTGGAGATCACGTGGTATAGGACGTCAGTCTCCCAATCTAGTGTAAGCTAGGAGATATTTAGGTTCGAATCCTGACTGGTTCACTGGTGATCACGTGATATAAGGCATCAGGCGCACAATATATTGTTAAGCTAAGGGTGATCTATGTTCGAATACTACCTGGGCATACTGGCTCACAATATAATTTATTACCGAAGACGAAGGAGATCTGGGCTCAAATACCAGGTAGGTGCACTGGTGATCACGTAGTCTATAGTGCCAGGCTCACTGGCGAGGTTGATGTTGGTGATTTATCACCGCGATTTTCCCGTCCTCTTCACACGTAAATGCTGGTACCTACTCGCTCTATAAAACTATTTCTCTCACCCCTTTCTCCTTAAGGTAATTAGTCGTTAATAACCGCGACACAGCGAACCCATTGCAAGTTTATCAAACCATTCACACGAGGCTAGCCACAGGAAACACCTGCAGGTGAATGGCAGTTTCGGGATCATCCATAAGCCACCTAACGCATTTTTATTACTTTTTTTTTACCCCTCCAACCCCTATACAGAGTGTACCACAACATGTGGGACAACTAGCTTAGGTTTCCGCATGGTCTAACTCGCTACTCTCGCAACAGACTAGACTGCCGATGACGGTGAGAACAAGGTTCGAATCTCGGTCGGGTGTACTGAGGGAGGTTTTCTCAAAATAGTTTTCCCCTTTTCTTCCATGTAAGTGCGGGTACACTTTCCTCTAAATATAACCTTCCTTACCCCTAAAACCATCAGTGTAATTAGTACATACGTGTATAATCCGAAGGAGTAGTAAGACGCCCGCAAACCAACTAGGTGACGTAGTTGGCTAACGCGCTAGTTTCGTGTTGAGCTAGACTGCCGAGGACGGGAAGATCGAGTTTAGAATCTTGGTCGGGTGAACTGGGAGTGGTTTTTCCTAAATGGTTTTCCCCTCTCCTTACACGCAAATGCGGGTTTACTTCCTCTATATTCAATCTTACCATTTCCTAACCCATTAGTAGGACGTGGTGCTAAAAAAAAAGAAGAACAAAACTCTTTTTAGCCGTTCTGTCAATATTAAAGCTTCAATATAAAAAAATTGTAGGAATAATTCGTTTATGAAGCGTGAATCGATGTTTTAATGTATCGAACCCAACAATTTCTTGGCAAAGCTCCAGAGAAACGCGCTCTAGATAAATTAGGGGAAATGTAGTCGTTGAAAGCTATAATGGGATTCCCGACCATTTATAATCCTTTTATTTTTCCGGGCCTCCCATTCGACAAAGAATGGTAGTGAAAGATAATAGAATAAAAACGGGGAATGGACGAATTTATGCTTCGTTTAAAGAAAAATAAACTGATTAAAATAAAATATGAAATATTTTTATATATAGGTCATCAATAATATTTGAATATTTCTAAGGAAAACTAATATTTTAAAATTTTAACTAAATTTAATCATTTAAATTACACATTCAGACACAGATATAAATGGTTAAAGTAATCGACAAAGACTAAAGTTCTCGCCTCTTATTGTTGGTAGGCTTATAATTTTTAATATAGATTATCAATTTTTAAAGAAATTGTTACTTTTATGGTCAAACCATATTTATGGAGAATTTTTTTGTTTGACAAGAAGTCGGATTAAAAACAAATTAAATTCAATTGATAAGAAAAAAAGGATTTAAAATGTATAGCCCAATATATTCCAAAATTACATTAAATACATTTTATATCTTGAGGATAGTTTCTTTAAAACCAATTCCCATTAAAAAAAAAGTATCGTTTATAACACACTAGAATATTCTTTTTAATGAAAACCATACAAAGATTATGAGATAAAAAATAAACTAATAATTTAAAAAAACCTTTTAAAGAATAATTAACTAGTATGTTAGTGATAAATTTCAATGTAGTTCTATTATGATAATAGACGAAAAGAGTACTAAAAATTGGGGTCAATTTGTTGCGATTATCGACCTGTAGAGTGATGGATTAAATATACAGGGTGTTTCACTCAATTTCTGTCCCTGAGTGCTTCTCGTACACCAATTACGTCAAATAAAAGGGAAATTCAGGGGCATAGAGTGAGCGGAACAACCTGTATAAGCTATTATATTTTTTAGCTACGGTTATATATAAATATATTTATTTTTTAGCACCGGGTCTTACTACCCATTCGGTTTAAACGCTTAAGTACTAATTACGCTAATGGGTTAGGAATTGGGAAGGTTTTGTGCGTTAGCCAACTAAGCCACCGAGGCGGGTCTTATCTACTTAAATGCAGATGCTGGTACACTATCTCTAAATTAAGCTTTACTCTTCCCTTAGTCTTATTCATTAGTGTAAATATACGAATGCACTAAACTAGACCACCGATGACGAGGAGATAGAGGTTCGATTCTCGGTCGGGTGTACTGAGGGTGGTTTTTACAAAATGGTTTTCTACTCTCCCTCCACGCTTATTTGAGTACACTTCCTCTAAATATACCCTTCATAATCCCTAAAACCATAAACATAGTTAGAACATATGTGTAAAACCAGAATGGGTAGTAAGACGCGGTGCTAAATAAATAAAAAAAATTTAGATAAGGAAAACATTTAAGGAAATACTAGCTTCATACCCGACCAAGATTCGAACCCTGATCTCCCCATCATTGCTAGTCCAGTCCATTGCGAGAGTGATGCCTTAGACTATACGGCTACCAAGGTACGTGGAAGAAACCCACTTCGGTGGCCGCATGGGCTAAGGCGTCACTCTCTCAATTGACTAAACTGCCCATGATGGGGAGATCGGGGTTCGAATTCATTTCGGGTACACTATGGATGGTTTTCCCACTATCTCTCCACGAAAATGCGGGTACACTTCCTATAACTTAAACCTGTATTATGCTTAGCACATTAATTTAACTAATATATGCGTATAGCTCGAACGGGTGGTAAAATGCGGTGTTTTTAAAATTGCTCAGCTTACCATGGAAACATCCCAAATCACGCCACTGGCTCAAGTAAAACATTAAACCAAAGATGAGACGAGCTAATACCTAAAAAAAGAAAACTTGTTTACAAATTCTAATTGAATACACCCCCCCCNATATAATTATTATATAAACAAGCCCTAAGTTTTCAACTTTCTTGATATCGAGTTCATAATTATTAACAAGGAAAAGTTATAAGGTCTCAAAAAAGTTTTTAATTTAATCAAATGTTGAAGAACACGTTTTTTTTATTCAAAATTTTCGTTTTAAACTAGTTAAATATCTCTATTTGCTTACTTTGCAATATAAGTAAAATATACCAGAGGGGAAAAAAAAAAACCCATCCACTATTCAAATTTGGTTAATTTCAAATTTAAATTAAACTAGAAATATTTTATTTTTTTATTTGAGGTAATCAAACCGCACGTTCTGATATTTTTGTGTGTATGCATCACGTCTCATTAAACGATCGGCTTATACGTATAAAATGCGTACATATTATGTACTAATTTCGCTAATTAGTGTGGGATCAGTAAGGTTGATTTTCAGAGAATGTGTACCGGTAATTGCGTTGAGAGGGTGGGAAACCATTTAGGGGAAGAAGAAAAAAACCTTCAATACAACCGACAGGGGTACCCCAAGTTACCGCGCAGAAAAAGGGAAGCAGAATTTATTTCGAATAGAGCCGAGCGAGCAACGCCAATGAGGCTGAAGTCTTGTGATTTGTCTAGAGCTCTTTGTGTGATTTTCTTCTCTTGTTTTTCGGTGAATGTGTAAAGCCACATTAAGAAATAGACATCTATGAGGGGGTGGTTTTATTATTATTATTATTATTAGCACCGCGTCTTACTACCCGTTCAGGTTGTACGAACTTACCCTAATATGTAATGGTAGGGTGATTGTGAGATTAAATGGAGGACCTACAGTTTAACGTGGGATCCGAACCACGGTGGAGGCCTGGCATTCCACACATTCACAAGTTGTGATTAATACACGTCTTGTCAGAGGTGAAAGAAGGGTTTGGTAATCAGATAAATCTGTGCCAGGATCGAGAATTGAACCCCGGACCCCCCAGCACAAAAGTCTGACATCTTACCCCTAGACCGCCAGGTCACCTACTGCGTTTTTTTTGTTCAAATCGAATCAAATATTATTTTCAAATTTCAAATAATTATTATCGAACCGAATCATAAATATGCTAGAGTTATGATGTTAAAAAAAAAAAGTAACACATTAAAAACACAAAACATTGGGTTAGTTTTGAACCCTAAAGCAATAAGGTCAACATAATAACAATAGTTGGCTTTGTCAAAGTTAGGCAGTAAAGAGCACAATCTGTTGTGGGGAGTATAAACTATTTCAATATAATATAAGTTATGTTCAGTCCTCAAAGTTCATGTATGATCTGAGGGTAAGATTATGGGCTATGCACAGTTTTTTTAAGGGCGGTTTTTTGTTAAAAAAGTTTGCCTTAATTTGCGATTAGTTTTTTAGTAATTAATAAGTATTTACTTCACCTCAGACTTTATTAAAAAAAATTGGCATCGTGTCCTACTACCCGTTCGGACTATCCGCTTATTTACTAATTACATAAATAACTAAAATGTCAGGAGTTAGTTAGGTTTAATTTAGAGAAAGCGCATCCACATTTGCTTGAAATGATAGTGGGAAACCATTAAGGGAAAACCACCATTAGTGCATCCAACAGAGATCGAAACCCTGATCTCCCCGTCATCGCCAGTCTAGTCTATCACGAGAATGACGCCTTAGACCATGTGGTCACCAAAAATGGGTCACAAGTTATTGCTACTATAAATATATGAGCATATTTTAAGTATACTATGGGATTTCGTAACGGATTAAAAAACTTGTCGATTTGTTTTCTAGTTAGGTTTTATTCGAGTTATCGAATCTAATAATTTAAAAATTCGAATCTATATGAATATTATCGAATCTTCACTAGACCTCTAGTAAGAAATACAGTTACGTATATTTTACGCACTACCAAAGAGTCTTGTTTTTAATAGTTTCTTTTTTAATATTTAAAAAAACAACTCTTTGAGAGAAGATTTGAAAACTAAATTGCGGCCTTAATATGGTTGCTCAGGTGGTTGTGACGCGTCTTTAATCTCCGGCGCGCCATTTGTAACGACATTATCCGCCAGTTTCTTGCCCTTGATTTCCACTTCAAGGGCTTGGTGAAGGATCTTCTGTTTATGGTCCTTCCTTATCTTTCACGATGAAAAACGTGTGGGGAAGGGGGGTTGAAAGAGGGTAATATCCTGTGTATAGTTGCTTGGCTGAGGGAGAAGAGGTTAGGGTGCATATAAGCCTGGAGCAGACACTATATCATAAGGCGTCGGTGGAGAAAAAGGGGCGGGGGG
>CABFWO010005053.1:0-38604 GCA_902155825.1 Timema genevievae
CTTGTCCTAGTTCTCCATGTATTGCTACTTGTCCTAGTTCTCCATGTATTACTACTTGTCCTAGTTCTTCATGTATTACTACTTGTTCTAGTTCTCCATGGATTGCTACTTGTCCTAGTTCTCCATGTATTGCTACTTGTCCTAGTTCTCCGTGTATTGCTACTTGTCCTAGTTCTCCGTGTATTGCTACTTGTCCTAGTGCTCCAATTATTGCTACTTGTTCTAGTTCTCCATGTATTGCTACTTGTTCTAGTTCTCCATGTATTACTACTTGTCCTAGTTCTCCATGTATTGCTACTTGTCCTAGTACTCCATGTATTGCTACTTGTCTTAGTTCTCCATGTATTGCTACTTGTCCTAGTGCTCCATGTATTGCTACTTGTCCTAGTTCTCCATGTATTGCTACTTGTCCTAGTTCTCCATGTATTACTACTTGTCCTAGTTCTCCGAGTATTACTAAACGTCTGGGTTCTTCAAGTGTTAATACATTAACAAAGGATGAAGATGCAACGTGAGAGAAATTTAAATAGCTGAATAATTTGATGAACTTGGGAACAGATAGTTGTGTGTTTCTGTACGTTTAGCATCAACGTTACAAAGGACTAGATTAGGGTGTGTCATATCATTCTAATTGAAGAGCAATCACATTAGCGTAGAGAGAGTGTGGAAAAACTTCATTCTTAGTGTCAATTTAATGTCATGCATTCACACGCACGAACACTTTTCATAGCCCTAATGGGCACGTGAATAAAGGCATCAGAATTGTCTAGTCTTAATTTCCGGTAGCGGGAAGAATAGGTTTCGAAGCCCGGTAGTGGTGTTTTTTTCTGAAGTGGTTTTCCAATCCCCAAACCACTTTAATCTGGTTACAATTCTTTTAAATTCTACCTTTGACCTTACCCCATTAGTGCAAATATATGGATAGCTCTGATGGGGTATTAAGACGCGTAACACGCATTTTCTACAAGTGTAAATCAAATAATATCCTAAAAGAATTATTAATCATAATCTTTAAAACTGGCTAGACACACTTTCTTTAAAATGTGGGTGTACGTTTGAATATTGAGTCAGTTTAAAAATTAGGTGAGTGTGTTCACTAGGCCTTACCCCTCTTTCCCGTCCCTTTAATTTCACTCAAAACCGTATAAGGCGTCTATATAAAGCACTAGTTATCATACTTTACGAGCTATCAATGTTTGACGAGTAGGTCAAGATAGGCCACCTTAATCAATTTAACAGTGACGTCAATTGTTTACTCACATTTATTATTATTTAAATCAAATCAAGAAGCCTACAAAGGAACAAACCATTTCATATTCCGCACACGTCATATATTACTTATCTTGTAACCTTGCGTTCTGAATAATGGAAAAATAACATCAAAGCATAATATAAAGAATTAAATTAGTGTATAGCACAAACCATAAATAAAAATCAAACAGTAGATTATTTAAAAGCTGGTCCAACCATCTGAGCTCAGTTGGTAGCTTGTCTGTCTACTGTGTTAAGAGTATCGAGTTCGATTCCTGGTGTGGAGAAAAAATGTATCATTGGTGAAATGTGTATTTCCCCTTTCACAGGGATGAATTAAATAAAGGCTGGGGGCTGGATGTTGTGTACTTATAAGATTTAAGTTAGCTTATGTATTGTGTGCTGATATAATTAGTCGGTTCAGAAAGTGCACGTTAAAAATACATACATACATACATACATACATACATACATACATACATACATACATACATACATACATACATACATACATACATACATAATATACAGACAGACAGATATACAGACATACATACGATTATTAAAAGACTGATTTAATATATGTTAGTATACCAGGACGTAAGTTTCAAAATCTCACTTATTATTAATCATTTCTTAGTCTAGAATTATAAATAATATTGATAATTTACAAGTGATCTTATTTTATGTGCCTTTGTTTAAGAAAACAAATATTTTATATGAGTGTTTTTATAATCAAAACTAACCATAATGCCAACGTAACTGATTTTAATAACTTCCGTTAAAAATATTAAGTTTTATCCTACAATACTAGCTACATATTATATCTAAAAGTGTACAAACTAACTAGAATTTCTGATTACATTCCAATTCAATTGTTTGTTATAATATAGACCGGCATTGATGATGAAAATATGGACTAAATTTCGAATTCATTTAGTCTAGTGAAGGAGAGGGAGGGGTTTAAATCCCATCCGATAGTTCTGAGGGCGATTTACCCTCAAATGGTAGCCCACTCTCCCTCCACACTACTGAGAGTTAATTTCCTCAAAATTCTAGCTCCCTTCTCTTTATTCAGTTAGTGTAACTAAATGCACATAGTTTGGAAGGGTAGTAATACTCGGGGAAACATATTTAAAAAAGGAGTTTAATCTGATCTTGTTGCCGACTCTTTTCGATAAGAGAGTTAATTCCGTGGAATAAGATTCCATCGCACTTTTTTTAATTGCTGAGAGCGTGATTTTAAAACCAAGTTATACAAACTTTCATTAATGCGATAAATACTTTTTTTAATTATCACTAGGCGGCTTCATTGCGAGCGTGTTGGCCTTTAAATAGACAAGCGTTATTTAATTAAAATTATCAACACGAGGATCTTAATTAGTAACGGTCATCCCCTAATTAAACACTTCGTTAGAAACTTAACCGTATTGTTTGTTGAGATAAACTGGAAATGATCTTATTTTCTATTTTCAAAATAAAATTAATGGTATGACAATATCGTACATATTTTATCATATAATATATAATAGTTTGAAACACATGCAAATACAATTCATTTTGAAAAAAAAGAGCCATTACGGAAAATGTTGAATTTAAAAAGCTCATCAACAGTAGATTACCCTTAATTTTAGGATAAAAATTATGATTTTGCCTGAAAGTATGAAATCTCAAGTTGGAATAAAATCCATCCAACTACTTGGGTTATAGCCCCAGTTACAACTAGACGGAAAAACAGAATAACACCCACCCTTTTTTGAGTTCGGGGGCACATGAAACCGTCTAGATCCATAATAATCTCGAGGTCACAAATGTTCACCATTACAATACTATCTCTATACTAACAACTATTTCACTAAGCCTTTTTCAAATAAGTATTCTAACTATTTTATAGGATTTATTAATCACAAATTAACCCGCTTCGGTGGCCGCATGGTCTAATGCGCGCTGCTCTCAAAGTAGACTAGACTGTCGATGACAAGGAGATCGAGGTTCGAATCTCAGTCGGGTGTACTTAGGGCGGTATTTCCAAAATTGTTTCCCACTCTCCCTCCATGCAAATGAGGGTACATTATTATTATTTATTATTATTATTAGCACCACGTCTTACTACCCGTTCGGGTTGTATGCACTTACGCTAATGTGCAATGGTAGGGTGATTGTGAGATGAAATGGAGGACCTACAGTTAGTGGAGGCCTGGCATTCCACACATTCACAAGTTGTGATTAATACACGTCTTGTCAGAGGTGAAGGAAGGGTTTGGCAATCAGATATGTGCCGGGACCGAGGACTGAACCCCGGACCCTTAGCACAGAAGTCTGACATCTTACTCCTAGACCACCGGGTCACCAAATGAGGGTGCACTTCAATAAAATATAACTCTCATCATCCCTTAAACCATTAGTGTAATTAGTACATAAAATTATAACTCCACGGCCACGGTGATAAAAAAAACTACCAATTTTTAGACATATTTTATTTATACCCGGTCTCTGGCACTCGTAAACATATTTATCCTGTTTTGCTTGTTTGTGTGTGGTTATTTTTAGCACCTCATCTTAATACCTTTTGGTTAGACGCCTATGTAATAATTACAATAACCGGTTAGGGATTAGAAAGGCTTAGTTTTAGAGGAAGTGAACCCGCATTTGCGTAGAGTGAGCGTGGGGAAACCATTTAGGAAAAACCACCCTCAGTGCACCCAACCGGGATCAAACCCCGATCTCCCAGTCTTCGGCAGTCTAGTCCAAAATGAAATTAGCGCGTTAGACTACGGGACCACCGAAGCGGGTTAGCCACAGTTAACCATATTAGAGGGGTGGAATGAGGAGGGTAGAATTTAGAGGAAATACAACCTCATTTACGTCGAGGAAGAGTGGGGTATTTGAGCAAAAAACACTGGTGGGATGTTTGAGGTGTAGCGCCATTTTGTTGAAATTAAGCGGACTCATGAAAAGGAAACATTTACAGTGCCTCTTTAAAAAAAAAGTCTCACTCAAATCACACACCGTTTGGAAGTGACAGTAGCGCGCGACCACTGTTATCCTCAACAAAATAGATAATATTATCCGCCTTGATGATAAGACACACCACACTGTTACTTGATCACTTTGGAAAGGTCAATGACGTAGTGGTTGAGGGTTTTTCAGACTCGTAAAGAATATTTTTACTTGCTCAAAAATTCATTCAGGTGAAATTGAACTTCATCAGACAGCCAAAGATTCTCAATCAAATTCTCATCTGCTTCCAACAATTGACGAGAGAAAGTAGCTCTACCTGCTAAATGGTTTGGTTTTAACTATCAGACAACTAAAGTAATGACTCTTGACAGCTTCGATGTTTACTAGTGTTCGAGAAATTGTTTTTGGGCCTAGCGGCTTCTCTAATTGCTTTAAAGTCATCGTGTTTTGATTGCATGAGCTGATGACACAAGGTCATAGCGACTAAGAATGAAGTGAAGCCGATATTTTCGTTTAGGGGCTGAAGCACAATCATTGTTTTATACAAACAATTTCAGGTAAAACGCACGTTTCACACCAGACTATCGATCTATATCGACTAAATGTGATGGAACAAGGTATAAGCTGAGGTCAACACAGTTCTGCCACTACACACTATGGCCTAAAAACAAGACTTTAAAAGAGTTATTTCCATGCGCCACCCTGTATTTATTTAGACTAGTTAACAATCACACTAAAGTTGTATTAATTTGTGCTATTTAATGATCACGTTCAAGAAGAATTATTTAGTGTGATAGTTTAGTGATCACTTTAGAGACGTTTTTATTTGAGTTACTAACAATCATGTATAGAAGGTGTATTTAGTTGGACTGTTGAATAATCCCATAAGAGATGTATTTATTTGGATTATTTAACGATCACATTCAAGATGGTATAATTAATTTGACTGTTCAACAATCTCATTGAAGATGTATTTATTTGAGCTACTCTATTTAACAGTCAGATAGCATTTATCTGCCAGATAAAACTTATTTATCCATCACATTTTTATCGGGAGGTTTAAGTACCTGATACATTTTATCAGAAAGTTAAAATTGGCGTTGCCATAGTGACACGTTGTTTTTCATGCGGTTTAACCTATCAGAAACTGTTTTTAGGTTAAAATCTTGGTTTAAGTGTTTAGTAGGCACGGGCCCAGGCTCTAACTATAAAGTTAGAACATTTAATTCACACTTTTATAAAAACTTACAAGCTATCTGTAGAGTTATAGTTATATAAGAACAAATTATTTAAATGTGAGTACGATAATTTAAGTTTTGTAAACGTTGTACCAAACTATTGACCACATTTTGCAGACATCGAAATCACTACTTGTAGGACAGCCTAGCTTCTGCACCCACGTGACGCCATTTGTTTACTCGCACTCGTTTAGCCGCCATTGTTTAACAAATGCTGAGCGTTGTAGCCACTAGCGAGGTTGTAGCGGTAGCAGTAGGGTTTATACGCTTGAAGGTACCAGTAAAAATAGTACCAACTTTGCGTTTTCTGCATAAAATATATATTTATCCTATAGCTAGCTATCCGGGAGATAAATTCAGTTCATAATACGCTTAAAATATTAAAGTGGCTGATAACATTTAACTGGTAGATAACTTTAACCTCCCGATAGCTATATATATCCGGTAGTCATAATACCGGCCCTTGATTGGACACTTTAATGATTCCTCTGGAAACATATTTATTTGAGCTAATGTATTTAACAATCATGTATAGATGGTGTATTTAATTGGACAATTTAATGATCAAACTGGAAACATATTTATTTGAGCTAATGTATTTAACAATCGTGTACAGATGGTTTATTCATTTGGAAAGTTTAGCGATCACATTGAAGACATATCTATTTTGGCTATTTAACTATCACGTTATTTTCATATACTCACAATTTACTGACTAATTTAATTTAAGACACGCCTAGTGCCAGAAATATTAATATATTGAAAGTACGATTAATTCAAACACAAATACTTACTACATTTTTAAGTATCAGCTCTTATCAAAAATGAAATATGATAAATAAATATTAGTTGGAAACAATTGTAGATTAGTTTATGATTATGAATGAAGGGAGAATTAATGCAATTTCTACATCAAAAATTAGTCCAATGAGTGCAATTCAAAGGAATCTTAAGGAAAAAGGTAGTGGTGTAGTTCTTGTAGGGTAAAACGCACATTGTAAGGGGTGTTAAATATATCGGTGAGCATTTAGTTCACCTCTTAAAAGACATCTAGCTTAGGTAGTAATACAGTTTGAACCAGATGTTACATCGTGGTGTGTTAGCCTAGAGTATTCATTAGGAAACAACGAAATTCAGACCAGTAAAACAGTTTTACCATATTTTTAAAATGCAACCAAATTGAAAATTAATTATATTAAAATGAAAGCACTGTTAAACTGATCCCAATTTTGCTGTTGCCAAGTGTAAATTTCAGAAGCTTGCACTTAAATAAGTTTTCTGGTTCTAGTGTCTAATACACCCCAGTTAATCTGGAGTGGGACGGGGGGTCGTTGCAAATATGCAAGGTCTTGTGAATAGAGACATTGGTTTGAGAAACAAGCTTAAATAAATGGAAGAATAATTATTATCTAAAATGTCGGCATTCCTAATTTTATTACTGGGCTGGTGTTATTACTTGTAAGTTTAATAGAAAGTGTACATTCTAAACTATCTTCAATTTGACTTTGTCTAACACTAGTAGTAATAGACCCACACAACAGCTCGTAAATTCAATATTGGCGAGCATTACCTGCGTGAATTCTGTTTTTGAACTCCTCTTGAATTCTATTCCCTATTCCTCAAGTATTTTAATTTACCAAAATCTTCAAAAGGTATGTCGCCAACCTCTACGAAATGTTTCAACATACAGTCATATACTTGGTTGTATTCATATATACTCCTAAACCTATTTCTTGATTGTTTTTAAACCAAAATTCGGCATTCCTTTTAACTATCGCCTCATCGTCACCCAGAAAATGTGTATCATCTACATAAATCTACGAGTGAGTCACGCCATTTAATGTTAGAAGGGGAAGAGGATCAGGGGATAAAAAAATAGTTAAAAGCTTCATAATCCACCCATAGAAAGGTTGAGTAAACCTATTTTAGACCAATAGGCTGGGGATGAACCCATACTCGTCAAGTTAGAGTCAGTGATGCTAGCGGCTGGTATGGCGTGATAGTAAAAATTATTCAAACTGTTAAAATAAAAATAGTTTAGTGATAAAAGAAACAACCCGCACTATCGGGCACGTGTATGACGTCATCAGTCTAGTATTGTTGGGTTTGCCAGTGACAGGTTTGTTCTGGTTCCGGGTGGGTATATTGAGACATGTTACCGGCTAAATATACCTCAGTTTTATCTTCTGTGGTGCTGACTGACAGCTCACAGCTGACTTCCGACAGTCAACAGTTAGGTATATACCTAAATTTTGACTGTCAGAAGTGACAACTGATAAAGACATGGTTTTTGTAGATCATATGGTTCGGCGTAGGGATACATAATTTGGTCTGGTAGCTTTTCAATGCCGTCAGAAGTCAGCTGTGAGCTGTCAGTCAGCACCACAAAAGCTAAAACTGAGGTATAGTTTACCAGTGACAGGTTTGTCCTGGTTCCGAGTGGGTATATTGAGACATGTTACCGGCTAAATGGTTTACCAGTGACAGGTTTGTTCTGGTTCCGGGTGGGTATATTGAGACATGTTACCGGCTAAATGGTTTACCAGTGACAGGTTTGTTCTGGTTCCGGGTGGGTATATTGAAACATGTTACCGGCTAAATGGTTTAACATTCATTATCTATTCCCACAAATGCAGGTAAACCTTTATATAAATTCTACCTACTTCACTCCTACCCCATTAGTGATGGGTAGTAAGATGGAGGACGCCAAAACTAAAATTATTATAAGTAAGCTTCCCTTAAACTAATTTATTTTAGAAAAAAATTAATATTTTTTTATATTAAATAATCTCCAGACACGAATTTTAAACATTTATTTCAAAAATTACCCATCAGTAAATTATTATTAAATTAATTTTTTTTAAGAAAACAAATAGATCAAATTTTTAAAATATTGTAAAGAAACGTACCAGATATTTATTTTGAGCCAAATCATTAGAGCAATAATTTTTGTGTAATATTTCGAATTTGTAAAAAAAAGTCAGAAATAAATTAACCTTGAACCAATTTTACACCGTAAAACAATATATAATTTTATTTGTCATGTCAAACACTCCCCTGATATTTATTTTAAACAAAATCTTTGGAGATATTTAAGATAAATTTTGACTTTTTAAAAATCACTTTTGTAGGTCGAACAATCCCTGGATATCAATACTATGCAAAATTATTAAAGCTTTTTTTTTAATGTGGAGTTTACAAAAATCATTCATTAGTATATTTCCCGTTTAGGTTTAGGTTCAAGATAAAAATAAAATGCCTGAGATAAACATCTAAATAGCAAGTTTGAACAAAACCCATCAAAGAGTTTAGGATCTAGGCCCAGAAATATATAGCCAGACAGACATGGGGACAGACAGAATAATGATTGTAAAATCAATTTTTTTTAGTCCAGGAGCACATAAAACGTAAAAATTCATCATAATCTCGAGTTCAAAAATGTTCACGATTACAATACTTTCTCTTTATATTAAAAAGTAAAAATTTAGTATATATAAATATTTATTTTTGAAGAATAAATGCTGAAAAAACAGGAATTAAGGGCTTGTATTACTTTATTACCAGAAATATGCTCCTTCAAACAGTTTAGAGCCCATTTACAGCCAGAGGGTAGCAAAACCTAATAACCCCCATTTATTGAATGTACCAATGAAATAATTAATTTAAAATATTTCATGAGTGCATCTTAAAGTCACTGTATATAACTTTTCGTAAAATCCAAAATAAAATAGTTGAGGATCTATGTAAATATAAAGAAACTAGTCGTCACCATTTTTTTTATTGGTGGACATAGCCTGTTTTTCTAAGCACAAGGCTATAATCGGCACAAGACATGGAAAACATTTGTAGCCTGGTAAAGCGCGCCCAATACTACACATAAAACTACAGGCCCACATTAAATATAATATCTTGATCAAAGAACTAATATACTCACAAATATAAAGGTCAAAACCCAGAAATTTAATTGTAGTATGAAGGATGAAGGATGGTATTCCTAGCTGTAGTTGATCATGAGAAAATTTACCAACAAGAGATGCCAAAAGAGTGTTTAAAACATTACACCTCTTGAAACAATTTAAAGTGTTTTAAAACATAAATGAAAGGAATATAAGAATACATCATATATTTAGAAATCAAGATTTGTTAAAACTCATACGACACCTTAGCTCAATCGATAGCATGTCTCTATACTAAGATGAGGGTCCCAGGTTTGATTCTTGGCATGGTCGAGAAATTTATCTTCAAGATGAAATGTGATTGTGCCCTTTCACAGTGATGAATTAACGTCCATGGTCTGGATATTGTGCCTATCCTAGCTTAAGATAGATTATAGGGTATATGAAGCCCTAGCAAGCCGATAGTAGAAAATATATGGCTTGAATAAAAAACTGATCCAGGCCATAAGCTGGAAACATTAATGGATGTAAAAGTGGTTTGAACTCCGCACATATTTACCTAAGATGAAATATGTGAAGGGAATATTTACACTTTTTGACCGGAATATATAATAAATGGATATTTTTCCTAAATGTTGGTGGTCCCTTGTTCAAATAACTTGGACAACCCGAATTTACTGTGTACTGTGTATAACAATCGCACACTAAACTTGGAATATTGACGTAACAAATTTAACTGAAGTCGATGTCAATTAATATGTATTTTTCACAAAAATATTGGCCTAGTTGTACACTTATTATAAAATTAATTTAAACTTAAATTGCTACACGCAAGCGTACAAATACGTCAGTCTTGTATTATCTCGTATGCCGGNAGGATTTGAATTCTTGCTTGGTGCATTGAGGGTGATTTGTAAATGTTATTTTCAGGGAATCAGACCGAAACCGGAACCGATAACCGAAATTAACATTTATTTTTAAAAAGAACCGGAACCCTAAAAACATTAGTCTGAAGAACCGAAATTTGAATTGGAACCGTTAAATAATTTTAGGTTTATAAAAGTTCTAAAAGGTTCTTAAAAATTCTTAGTTTTACAGAACTGTATATAATTTTGACATGTTGCACAATTTTTTTTCTTTCCTAAGCTTAGTTTAATTTTGAAATGTTGTGATTCCCCCTTTCTCAGTAATTTCTGAAAGGGCTTGGTATATTTTAGTTTACTACTTTGTTTGAAACCTCTTTTCTAAGGTGATTAGTTAATGAGCCCTTAGCAATACACACTAATGTTAGATTCCAGAGGAATGTCATGACTGTCACATTGTTCTCTGTTTTCTCCCTTTAATGAAGCTAGAGGTTTAAGAAGGTGTATTTAGCTTTGATAGACAGCAGATAATACCACATTCCTCAGTAGTTGAAATACAGAAATTAAGAAATCATCTCTTTTGGACAAGCAGTCTAGTCTATTGTAGTTAGTTCTTCCTGGAAGTGAAGACTGATAATCTGGGGGTTGGTTGAACAACTTCTATTAGAGGGATAAGGGAGATGTAGGGTGGCAAAATGCAAACTTTAAATTCTTTCACTCAAGTTTAAATTAGGAAGTAGCTCAGTGAATGTGTTCCTTGTGTACAGTGTGGAGGTGATTATTTGTGTTTGTTAGTTAGTGGTTTAAATAATATTATTGACTGGGTGCGTTAGAGAAAACTCAGTTCAGAAGTTTTTTGACTATGAGATGACGGTGACAGATCAAGATACAAACTAGAAGGAAGCACTATTGTTATTAAGGTACGTTATAATATTGTTTTAATCTAGCAATACTTTTGATCCAGATTGTTATTTCCAAAGTGATTCTCCATTATCCTTCCATGCAAATGCGGATACACTTCCTCTAAGTATAAAAATATAACCTTCCTCATTCATTAAAAAAACCATTGTCGAAATTAGTACATTAACGTAGCCCAAAGTTATAGAAAGACACTGTGCTATTTTTTTAAATTAAAGAACCGGAACACTATCAGAAACCGGAACCTTTATTGTGCTCTAACTGGAACCGGAACCGTAAACTTTAAAATGTTTGTTTAGAGAACAGGAACCGGAACCAGAACCGATAAAAATGTATGTTTGACTCCCTGGCTATTTTCACTCTGGGATCTCTAATTCTCTATCCACACTTAAAAGAATTACTTTCCTAGCCTTTGCCTCTGAGATTAAGGTCCGAGGCTGTAGATCTCATTAGACTGACAACAGTTCTTTGATGTATAGATATTAACAGGCAAGGAGTGAATTGTTGTCATTCAAATTAGCTTAATAGTCTTGGCCTTGAGTCGGAGAAGTATTAGGCTACTACTAATAAAAAACTTAGGTTTAACGTTCTAATTTTTTTTTAATACGCTTTGTTTTTGAAAAATATTCTGCCCTCAAAATAATTATAATCCGAGCTTTCTCGACATCGCATTGCGGGAATATGCGACAAAGAAATATCAGGCCATCTCCCATTGAGTAACTCAGTCATTCGAGTCGAATTAAATACGGCCCTTTGTTTCGCCCCATTTGACGAATGGAATGTTCTTTAAAATGAAATTTGGAGTGATACACACATAGCTATGAACATATTAGACTGTTTTTTCACAAGAAATCTATCTTTTAAGTAGATATCTGCGAATTCATCAACCTATATTTGTTTATTATGTGTGTTTCATAACGGATTACGCTAAGGGGTATGGATGCATTGGCTGGGGAAAAGCATGGATAAATCTCCGTCCAGTGCACAGTGCAACGTGATTCTAACGTCCTAGACCACTCGGCCAAAGGTGGAAGGGCGCACCTGAAACGCCGGTTTATTGTAGTCCTCAAGGAAGATGCAGGCAGTCTGCTCCAGCGACAAGTAGGTGTAGGTGGTGACTCCGTGACTCAAGTACACGGGGATCGACGCCAGGACGATCAGTACCCACGTCACCACAATGGCGGTTATGGCGTTCCTCTCAGTCCTCACCGACATGGAGGTTATCGGGTGGACGACGGCGAGGAACCTGTCCAGGGACATAAGCACCAGGGTGTAGACACTAGCGTAAGCCGTCACCACGATCAGGTATTGGACGATCTTGCACCAGACGTCGCCGAACGGCCAATAAGGGAGCATGTAATCAGTGGCGGTGAATGGCACGCAGAATACGATGAAAAGCAGGTCAGCGATGGCGAGATTTATGATGAGGAGATTGGTTGTGCTGCGCATCTGCTGATTGAAGGCAACCAACAATCACCACCAAGGCGTTACCGAACAGGCCTATGAGGACGATGAGGCCGAACAGGATAGGGACTACTATGGCCACTATCTGGGTGGTTATTTGGCTTGACTGGTTCTGGTCTCCGTAATCGATGTGGGAGGTGCCACTGGCGTTGTGGCAGAACGCGGGCAGCTCTGAGGTGTTGTTGGTCGAGTAGTTTTGGCACTGGACGTAGTTGAAACGGAGCTGGGATATTCCATATCCAACGGCACTGGGCGAGGGTGCGTCATCCATCTTAAGAGTCTGGATTAGATCTTCGAGGGGTCCAGGAAAGGTAACCAGTGTTTCCACAAACGACGAAGTCACACGGAGGAAATGACAACAAATATTTTGAATATTTAAGAATAAAAATTAAAAACAATTACAGTATAAAGCAAACTGACTCGTTTAACGGCAGGTTACGGCAAAACAACTGGGATTTATTTTTTTTAGTTTATAAAATAGAAACTCATTTAAACAACTGAAAACTCGAAACCCAACAGTCGGATAAAAATGACGAATGTGCTCGAGCTTTCCCAACGTTGAGTCAAGAGTCCACAAGGTCGCACAGCATTATCAGCTCGCTTCATCTTGGTGATGGCATTATCCACACTGACGTGTTTGTTTTAGTAACACAGTAGTTTAATATATATTAGGCATTATAACAACCTATATAAACTTAAGTTATATTAGTCTATTTATGAAACAAATCGTATGTTCCACTGGTCCATGCTTCTTCGCACGGCTTATAGATTAGGGTTTAGTACATATTTTCTTAAGTACAAATCATCATTTTATAATATTGCGTGAAAATAATGAGATAAGTGCGTTTTTCTAGCTGTTACCAATCTTCTTTGAATAGTTATACGTAATTAAGTATATATAAACCTCTTTGTCCCACTTGAGTTTACTTTTACTATCTTGTGAATCAATTAGGCATTGAGATATGTTAATTATTACATATACGAAATTGACAATTATAACAATGGGATCATACACCACGTGGCTTGCAGTTACAATTTAATTCTAAATGAGAAAATTAACTATCCTTTTCCAGATAGACCAGTTTTTTTTTTCTTGTTCCTTCTCTAGTCATTTAGTCAAATACTACATATATTCACTGTATTTAAATCACTCCGATGGTGGAAATCACTAAGATGCGGAACTGGGTAACAGAGGGAGGTTATTTGAGTAGCTAGTTCTGATTGGGTATTAGGAGCGTCACACGATATTCAAGTTCGAGTACATAATCGTGCTACTACACCAATAACTTGTACTTAACAACACACACACAAATAACACATTATTTAAATAAATAGATATTCGTTTAGCACGTAGTCATTTTGTACTGTGGGATAAAGTTTTTACGGAAAAACACATTCACAAGAAGTTCTTCAATAGACAAATATTAAACATGAGATTACCTAATCAGGCTAAAATGTAATCTTAAGAATGTTATGGTATCTGCTATAGCATTGCTATGCTTAGTATGAGAACCATTGAGTTGTGATAATTTGAGCTCAAAACTTTGTATCATCAATTAAAACACATTTTATTTATATCCAAGAACTTAATGCACTTTGTTACTAGGACCTAGTTTACGCTCTAGACAATGTATCGTAAAGTGTCTTGGAAAAGGTGTCATATTTTATTTAAAAATACATGTTTTCAAGCAGAGTAAATATTTAACTACGTTCAGCTTTATTAAAGTAGTTTAAGTTATCTATTAACTAAAACTAGTACGTGTTATATCACTGTATTAAAACAGCATTAATAAAAAAGTTTGCGTGACTGAGATGCACACGATAAAAAAATAATATCAATAATAGACCGACTTTGTTGTTTTAGTGCAATGTAGTCTGATATCAACTAGTTTTATTTGGATAGGAAGTTATCAAATAATTGTTTTAACAAGACATTAACATAATATATTATACGTTTATTCACATGTACGTAGATTTTCCTTATTACACATTTCGCATGAGTTAATATTTTAAGAAACTGTTAGATTAAAAAATCCCTTAAAGAACGAAAACGCACTTTAAATATACAGTGTGTATTATTCGTACATCACTAAACAGTAAACACTCACAGTTTATTTATGTTCAGTTTGGAAATATTTTATTTTATTTCTGGTAAAGATCTTTATTTTAATTTAATTGTCTCCACACAACAATGTTATTTTGTGAGAAGAGGAAGAATCGTGTATATGTTTGTTTTTCAAATATATTGAATTGTTAAAATATGGCAGGTATCAACATCCGCGCGAATTGAAGAATCGGGTTGAGCGATCGTGAACGAGAATTGACGAGCGATCCAGAAACGTCATGACTCGCCATACGGACGGGCGAATACCGACTGATCTGATGCGGTGACATCGAGACGCTAAGGAGAGCGCGTCTCTCCCCCCCCCCTTTATTCAGCGGTACAAAGGGAAGGGGAAGGTTGCGTGCGCACCCTCTTAGAGGGGGAAAAAACCACCACACCCCTTGGCAACATGTTTACATTTTATATTATGTAAGGATGGCCATGGGCCACCCACGCGTTATTATTTTCGAGCCCACCCCGGTGGTCACGCGGTCTAAATGTCGAGTTTAATTAGTTTAGTTTGTCGGTGATGGGTATATTGGGGTTGGAGTCCGGGCTGCCTCATCAGAGGATGGTTTTCTCTAAATAGTTTCCCACTCTACTTCTACGCAAATGCCGGTACATTTCATTTAGATCCTACTTCTTCATCCCTAACCTATTAGCGTAATAATTAATATTTAGGAGTATAGCCCTAAAAGTCATGAAGGCACGGGAAAAATATATATTTGTGATCAAATTAATACACTCGTTTTGGAATTAGATACAGTCCAAATTTTATAGGAAGAGCCTTATTTAACAGCTGTAAAAGTTACTAGATCTACATTCACGTATCCATACATCAACGCATGTGATCTGCGGCTTTGATATATATAAAATATAAAATATAATATATATTATCAATGCCTATAAAATAACACTAATTGTATTTTGTTATCAATTTTGGCCACAAAAAAGTTTGTATATTCTAAAAGATTCTTCCAATGAACATTGTATTATAGATACATTATTTGTTTTTGTATTATTTGTTGAATATTTAACCTAATTTTTAAATATATGATCATATTGGCATACCGCTGACAGACCAACTTAAATAAGGACCGAAGGACATTTTCAATTTAGCAACTAGTCAAAAGGTTTATATAAGCTACAGTAGTCTCGATAGCGGAGGTTGGGATGTTCCCGGTGTACGTGTTTTACATAGCTACATAACTACGTGGTAAAACAACGACAACAAATAAAATAATGGTTACAGTGCACCGCACATAATTTATAGCTCCTCTACCCAAAATGGAGAACTTACTTAAAACTCTTAAGATATGTAAAACGAAATAATAGACATTGTTGTAGAAACGTAACGAAAAAAGGTCATCACTATCTACCAACGAGCATAAATATAATATACACAGTTACAGAAACTTTGATAAAAGAAGAACATCTTTGTCCGCCAAAGAGCCTAGCAATCACTTCTCCATTTCAAAGACCTCCATTTAAAGCATTGAATTCCAAGTAGATCGGAAACTATTGGTTTTATACAATTATATTTCAAATAAAAGTTTTATATTTTTTAATAATCCTACAACTTTGTGATGATAAGTTATTTCATATTTCAAAGTATGGCGGAGATACAACAAAATTGGAAATTTCCACATTTGTAAATAACTTCTTGTTCATCATTAAAAAAATGAGCTGGGTAATTTTGTTTGTAACGTTAAACAGTGCCTAGAGACGAATTTTAATCAAAATCTTGAGAGATAATTTAGAGAAAATTGATTTTTATCTTTTCACCCTAAAGTAAGCTACCCTTAGTTTTAGGGTTATAGATCTAATTTCAAAAATCCCTTTGGGGAATCTTAGTAAAATCCTAGATAACAAGTTTTAAACCGATCAGTAAAATGATTTCGGGTCTAAGCCGAGATAAGAGCCATAGACAAACGCCATTGTAAAACCACTTTTTCTGTTTCGCAGGGTCATGAAACGTCATTTTCCTCAAAATCTCGAATCCATTTTTTTACCAACACAATATTTCTCTCTTCGAGAGGTTCATGGAACGAAAAAGCAGAAATTATTATTGGATAGGCCTTTTAAAATGTCAATAATACGTACATATTATGTTGGTATTTAAGAGATATTAATTTTAGTAAAAAAAAAATATATATGTCCATATTACACATTAAAAACCATGTTTTCATTTTTTTTTCGGGTATTCCGTGTAATTCTATTGTTCTTTTAGCTTTGCGGTCAACATTGATAACATTTTACTCTACAAGATAATTTTTTTGAGTTGGCACAACAAAATATCTTTAAAAAAACGCATTTAAGAAAAAAATGTTTCATACAAAGTCGCTTGGTTTTGAGACGCTGACAAAATGACATAATTTATTTTTGATTTAGTGGACGTCTTTAAGGTCATGTAAAGGTCAACTACTGTTTTTCAAATGGGACCCTGTATTTTTTTTTATTACAGAGTCGTATTCTAGGGGGAAAAAACAAGCCACTTTTGCCTGAAACATATTTTACCCGAAGTTTATTTTTGACGATATTTAATAAAGTAAGGAAATATGTATGATGTTTTTGGAACTATTTTTATTTAATTTTATTGCCTACTAGAATCAGTAGAGTATACACAAATCAAAACAAAACGACCTCACAAACACAAAAAAAAGTTCGTTCATAAGGGTCGAAATATTGAATTGGTCTAACTAATATTTTTACATAATAAATAGACCCATTTAACATTTCAACCCTTATCAATAAACGTTCACACTAAACAAAATAGCATAGTTCTTCATAAAGTGAGGTATTTTCGTTTTTTGTGAGCTATAAAATGATCTTCTGTTGCTAAAAACATTGAAATTATTTTAATTTATGGTGAGTATAGAAGAAAAGTAAATGATGCTATCCTACTGTACGCTGATCGTTATCCTGAGAGAAATGTACCGTTACGTAGATCTTTTTATCGTGTGTTATAAGAATTGGTAGAAAATGGAATTGTTCAAGCAAAGAAAAGGAACCACCGAGCAACTGTCACCAGTGAACATAATGAGATCCCAGTTAGTCGCAGTAGCTCATGATCCTCAGGTAGGCTCTCGTGCGATCTCTGATAGTTTAGGATAATAATAATAATATTTAGCACCGCGTCTTACTACCCGTTCGGGTTATACGCTTAAGTACTAATTACGCTAATGGATTAGGAATGGGGGAGGGTTGAATTTAGAGGAAGTGAACCCGCATTTGCGTGGAGGGAAAGTGGAAAACCATTTAGGAAAAACCACCCCCAGTTCACCCGACTGAGATTCGAATCTCGATTTCCCCGTCCTCAGCGGTCGAGCTCAATACGACTAGCGCGTTAGCCAACTACGCCACCGAGGCGGGTGATAGTTTAGGAATAACCGGAGTAGTATGCTCTAAATATTGAAGCATCATGACGACGTGTAGTTGCATCAAGAGCTTCATAGAGAAGATTTTTTTCTATCGATTGGGATTCTGCCGATGAGCACTTGAACAAGTAAGAATAAATAGGAACTTTTTTACTTCAAGTATTATTCTTTGATGAATCTAGCTTTACGAATCATGTGCAAGTTAACCGATACAGCATTAATTATTTGAGTTCAGAAAATCCAATGTGGTGTCGCCAAGTTGAAAGACAGCGTAGCGCCCTTGGACTGTAAACGTTTGGTGAGGACTTATCTGAGACAAATTGGATTGGCCCTTTTTTTACTAAAGGTATATTGAGTGGAAACTAATACAGAACCTTTCTAGATCAAGCATTGCCATTGTTGCTAAAAACCTTAAACCTACAAGACAGGCAGAACGTGTTGTTCCAACATGAAGCTACCCCTGCCCATTATTCCAGAACTGCACAAGTATTTACGATGGCCACTGGATCGGCAGAGGTGGTCCAATTAGTTGGCCTGCCATATTACCAGATTTAACATCGACAGATCTTTTTATAGGGCTACCTGAAAGAAGATGTCCCGAAAATTCCAGAAAATATGATGGAACGCATTAGAATTGCTTGCTTTATTAAATGCTCACAATTATTTTACCAAGAGAATTGAATTGAAAAGTGTCTCGAAGTACAAGGTCATCATTTCGAATAATTGTTGTAATTTAACATATCGACCCCTGTGAACGAACTTTTAGGTTTTTTTTGTGAGATTATTTTGCTCGTATTTGTTTGCACTCTACAGATTCTAGTAGGCAATTAAGTGAATAAAAACCTATCCAAAAACATCATACCTAGACTTTTTCCCTTACTTTATTAAATATAATTAAAAATAAACCTCGGGTGAAAAAGTGTTTCAGACAAAAGTTGATTGTTTTTTTTGTTTTGTTTTTTTCGTAGAATACGATTCTGCAATTAAAATACAGAATCACATTTGAAAAATAATAGTTGACATTGAGATGACCTTGACGTCCACTAAATTAAAAAAGATTACGTCATTTTATCAGCATCTCAAAACCAAGCAGATTTGTATGAATCTGTTTTTCTTAAATGCTTTTTTTTATATATATATATATATATATATTGTGTTCTTTTATAGATCTTGAAAATATTTATCAAAATTAATAGCTGCATATCACATGACTTGACGTATGAATACTTGAAAGTAGATCTAGTAAATTCTATAGCTGTCAGATAAGGCCTTTCTTATGAAAATATGACTTTCTTACATTTAAAGAATGAGGAAGATATAGACAAATGCAGTCGCATTAACGTATGTTAATAATAGGAAAACTACAGCGATAAATGTATGTGGAAAACCATGAACCCAGGTGATATTCAACTCTTAACCTCATTGCCAACAATGTCCAAATGCGGTGTGAGTCTAGAGTCCTAGACCACTTAGACATGAGTAAGCCTGACAGCTTATATAGCTCTAAAATATAAACGGCGGTAAGAATTCTAATAAATGGGCCTATACTTATTAAAGAATTTTATTTTGTAGGCCTATTACATTTTATAAACACAGATTAAATCAGCATGTGACTTACAAACCAGATGAACCTAGTATTTATAATACTAAACACTTGCATTCACTCTTAGATATTTACTTATTTGATATCAGAATGAACCCGTTCACAAATAGCTGGGATATATTTGTAACCGTATATTACTAAACGTTCGAATTATAGGGGATGGTTGCCTATATCGTGCCCCTTTTTACATTTGTATTTATTATAAATATTAACCTACTATTTTAGATGTATTTTTACACAAAACTGTGTATATTTGCTGGTATATTTCTACTGTTTCAATTTCAAAAGGATGTAATTGGGAATGAATACAATTTTTCTTTAAATGGCTGCAATCGGTAAGATATAAGAGACAGGTTTCCAAGACTATACCACCTATGTCCTAAATCGTACCATTACAAAATTTATCAATTAATAAATCGCAATAAAAATATCACATCACAGTGCATATGAATGTTTTATTATTAAATTGTTTACTAAAACTCTGTTTCTATTTGCGGTCCACATAAATAAACTGGTTTAATCCTGACTTAACTCCTTCACACGTTTTATGCACCCAGGACCAGCACATCAAACACTGCACCATGTCCTCCACAGAGTATTCTACACATAAGGAACAACATTCATCTGGTTGGATTTCAATGTTAACATCAGGTTTTGTTGAAGTAGATGGTAAGCTTTCTCCATTGTTGTGTAGAACTGCTTTTTCTAAATTTATCCGCACAGATGAAGAATGTTTCTTAGCATTGGTTACTTCTTTTTTTTATCTTGGGCTTTGCCAAATTTACTTAATTTTCTTTTGCCTTTGCTATTTTTATTTTCAACTCTATTACTCTAGCTTGTGCCCTTTGCAAATCATTCTTGTATGGACTGTTTGTTACCACAGCAGCTTGTATGACAGTCACCGCACCTCGTTTTAACACTTTTTTTAGGAGGTTGAGAATTGATGAGATAGCTTCAATTGACACATCAAGTTTAGAGGTGTTGGCTGGTCCAGGTTTTGGCTCCACTGCAACATCCGGTTGGTCATTGGTTTCATCTGCAGTATGGGTCCACTGGTGTAATCTTCGGTAGGTGGTGAACCTACATCGGCACCTTCAGTAGGATCAAGATATTCACCTGGTAAAAAGTCGAAGTCTTAAACATAATACGGTTAACCTTCCGGACTCCACATCAACGGAATACATTAATGGAATGCGCAACAGTCGCTGCCCTTGCATAGGTTTCTGTCACAAGTTGTGTCACCTGGTACTATGTAACACACCATCTGGGATTGGTTCAAAGCCATTTTTCAATCGCTTGTGTGTAGTAACCTTTCAGGGGTTTGAAAAATGAGCCCGATGAGTTGTGTGGCCAGGCGTTCGCAACATAATTATTACAGCTTCTCTTGCTATTTCCAAAACCTTCAAGTTATTGAATGTGCTGTGTGGTCGTCTAGAACTAAGAGTTTTTTATCTGTGTTTGTTTTGACGGCAGCAATGTAATGTTTTAACCACTGGTCATTGCTTATGTAGCCTGTTTCGGAAACCCCAACTAAACCCCAAGGCAGAGCCCCAACTTTTAATTTTATTAGCCATTCTCATGCGCTTGAAAATATAACATTGGAGGGACGTAGGCTAATGCTATCATTGCAATACCATTGTTGTATCTACACCTCTTTCACCATTTGAAATTGATCAAACTTGACGTTTCCCCTTTTTTAGTTAACACTTCCTGGATTTATTTTGCACAGTTCTGACTCATCAATATTAAACAAGCAAGTAGCGTCGATCTTGTTTTCATCAACAATCTGCTATAACATTTCAAAAAATTCTGAAACTTTTGTGGTGTAATTTTGCTCGTGCCATTGATGTCCCGACTGGTTCACCCCACGATATGTTGTTATGACTCGCTTTAAAAGCGTAAAACCATATTTCCCTCGCCATCTCAGTATCTCGGTTGAAGTTATTTAGGATGTGATTTCGCTTTACTCTTTGATATGCTAACTTGCTCACGTCAGCAATTTTAAAGACAAAGAATAGCTCTTATAATTGAAAGTTGTGACTATCTAGCTGTTTTTAAGTTTCAACAGGCAGAGTAGTTGTATGGCCTAAAGTCTATCTATCATCACTAGTTTTAACAGTCTTGCAGTTTAAGTGGTGCTTGAGTGTTGGCTTTGGTATATCGTATTAGCGACAGCATTCAATGAACACCATGCTGCCATGTATATAAGCCGCGAGGGCTCGTTCAATATCCGATTCATTCCAAGCTCCATATTTTAGTTTCCTCATTCTGTAACACACAACGTACATGCGTCTTATTTACTTTGGTCGTTGTGTTTGGTAAAAGTTTTATAAAAAAATATCAAATATAGACCTCCAATTCATACCGGAACTAATTAGGAACCCACTCGTGGTAAGATTTAGGCAGCCGCTTGTATTTTTAAACATAACCTTATTCATAACCTTAAACTAGTGCTAGTTGCTAAAATAAGAATTATCGATTGGTTACGTGTATAATTAGTTATATTACAATAATTAAAACATGAAGACAAGTAAAAAATACCTTTGGGATCAGTATATCCATGGATATGAAGCTCAAAAACTACATCCAGATCCACTGGAACTAAATAGCATTCATAAAAACGCACATGGTCGCACTAGTGTAATCGCAGCTCAACACAATGCGAGGTCCAGGTCGTAGCCGAGAGAGCACTATTTCTCAGAAAAGCAATGGTGGTACGATTTAGGTGTTGGTACAATATTGTCAACTCTCCCCTACGCTCATGAGGTAGGGATAAGGAAGGTTAAATTTAGATTAAGTGTACCGGCATTTACGTGGAGGGAATGTGTAATTTATTTTAGAGAGAGCCGCCCTCCGCACACCTGACTGGGATTCAAACCCCAATCTCCACGCAATCAAGCCTATTGCAAGAGTGATGCCTTAGAATAACCATTTGACTATCGAAGCGGGTCACAAATAGTGAATATCCTCGTTAGTGCCAACCGGAATTGAATCAAGGACCCCTAAATTTGGAGTTATACAATGAGACACAGGGCTGGCCAATAAATAGTAGCGTACTATTGCAGATACCTTCTGAGACCCAACTATACCTCCCCTAAGCTGTCCTCCCAAACCGCTTAATCATGGAGACAGGCAACAAAAACTAATTACTGACACATAATTGAATGTGAACTTAATAGAGTCAGAACAAAAGAAAATTGTATTAATTTAGCAGGTGCTATTTTTTTTTTCGGCAATTTCAGGATAGAGAAATAATGACGTCTGCTAATGATACTGTTAATTCGCAACTAAATCGACCAAATTTACCATAATTTAAAAGACCAAGTATTAAATTTAGCGAAAATATATCGTATGAATTACTTAAAAATGATACAATAAACTTCTCGCATATATTTCATGTGCTAATTAAAAGTTCGTAAAAACACGTCTCGCGTAATTTCGGTGTATCGATTGCTTAGCGGGATAGCCCAGCTTACCCCTATACTTATTTATAACCGACTATAACGTACCAAATTAACAATTATAATACTTATTTTTTAATATATATAGATCATAATAATCTGTAATAAAAGTCACAAAACAATGTCACTCGCCGTTTGTTCTCTACTAGTACACGGTCGGTTTGACCTTTTAAAAATCCCCAATCCACATCCCACACCAAACTTATTATCTATCTCTACAACTTACAAAACAAAGTGTCGGTCTGTATATGTGTATGCCTGTTGCCTAAGATCTCTGGAACCGCTTAACTGATTGCGATGCACCTTTTTTAATTTCCTAGGATATTGATTTATCCATGCATCTTTTAGTGTGTATTTCAACACTTCAGAGAAGTTATTAGTGATCTCCGAAGATTTAAAAGCCGGTGAATATTCTATCTATTTGAAGGTCACCAAGGAAAAATATTCTTAATTAAAATGTAAGGAAGAATAATTATAAGGGTGTATTATTTTTTCAGCTTAAAATCCAAATAGAAATCTTAGGACTGTAGAAACAACAATTCAAATTTGTCAAAACGTTACCGTGTATTTACTTAGTGAACTATCAATAATTATTATTAGCGTGTAACCAAAAAATAAAAAATCGAGTATTTCATTTGAAAACTATTCAAAACTTGATAAACTTGATAAACATGGACCTTATTTTGGTCCTTCGAAGTGTTTTATGTACACTGTGGAATGATAATAGCTTGGACTGCCACAAGTGCATCTACTATTATGACCTCAGACCCGACAATATAGATTAGTTGATGAGTTCGGAGATTCCGACATCGATCACCAACTGCATGCAAGTGTATTTAAACATTATGATGTACGGCCCATCGATCGTCTCCGTGCATGCGGCAAAAACTATCCTAAGAGCTTTCAAAGAGCTAATTCGATGGACATGATGGATATCCCAAATACCATAGACGGCATTCTGACGATAGAGGGTGCTTGGTAATGATCTGTTCTTGAGCGCTGGAGATGAGACAATCATTGGGTGGTCCCACAAAACCCCGTCCTGTTGAGAGTTTTCAATTACCAAATTACTGTGGAGCTGTTCAGTTTCATCAAATCCCTAAGTATATAGTTATGTACGTAAATCAATAGGGGTAGGTAGTGCTAAAGTAACGTTTGGTACTAACCAGACTAATGAGGTGGAACAATTTCAATTGGGATTATTCAGTGGGTTATGCATTTAGCTGTCCATCTAGAAAAGGGACAATGTGTATATTAGTTCACAACAAGTAATGTTACTGACGTCACTAACAAACCATGCGACACACTATTAACAACTTTCTTCAAATTGTGCGCTGAAGATTACTTTGCGAAGACGCCAACTTAGAGTGATGTTGCTTGGAGTACTAATAAATTCCCGTGGCGAAAGCAAGGTGTTTCTATTGAGGAAACCTTTGGCGTAATGAAGGGTGATTCCCTCAACCAGATGTATAGCGTTCACCCGAATAATGCAGTGTGTTATTTGAGAATGTGGCTTCATGCCGTCAAAGCTCCAACTTAATTTGCTAACCTACGTACCGTGAACGAGGTAACCCAGGCATACTATCAATTAGTTTGTTAAGCACTGGGACTATTAGAGGTTGAGTCACACTGGAGCAATACTTGAGCAAATAGCGCTTTGTATCTCTCTTCTCCCTCACTCAGAAATTTGATCATTATATTAATAATGTTCACAAAACAGATCTTCACGCACTTTGGCTCGCCCACAGGGAAAGCGTGTTGGAAGAGATCGGAGATAGAATCAGACTAGATCAATTGGTTGACTATTTGAACTTCAAGGAAGATATTTTTAATGCAGGTTAGGGTGAACTCTACCATATTGCTAGGCATCTCTCGGACAAGACCGTGATGCACTTGGGTCTCCTTTTACCCTACAATTCGTATGGATTTATATTCTTAAATACTATTTGAGAGAGACAACAAACAACCGGACCATAATACGAGTATTTTATACTGTGAATTTAAACAAGCCTCTATTGAACACACAACAACTTACCGTAGACTTAGGCAGGGCTGACACAAAACGTTCCGAAACATGACGAAACGAAACATCTTGAAACCACGACACAAAAAATTGTTCAATTATTTTTTCAAATGGAACATAATGTTCAAATGTTCAGTCGGTGTGTAATGTTGGCGATATTTATACTGATAAAGTGTTAGCTATAGTTTCCGGGGATTGGTTGGTTAAGCAGGATAATGCATCAAATAGGAGATACTGGGTTCACCTTAACAATGAAAATAGAGTTGAGAAATGTCCATATAAGCATTGAAAGCACTGCTCGCATACTCTCAACGAGATAATTATTATCCTATTAAATAGATAAAAATAACTTAAATATTTTTAAATCCCAAACATAATAGGCCTATATTTTGGCAACCTCTTTATTTAAACCTTTTTATTTTTTAAGTGTGTGTGGAGTTGTCCTCTCCATGAAGCCCCCGATAGCCGGATAGCTTACTAAAAGCAATCTCAACAGTGCCTCTATGGCCTTCAAATGGCATGAGGGTTGAAAGGGAGAGCAACATGTACATCTAATATTTCCCCTATACAATCAGTAGAAGTAGAATGAAAGCAAAGTTTAAACTGCTTCTCGCTGTCGTGGAATGAAAGAATAACTGTAAATATCCACCTAGTGCCTATTGACAATCTTGGACCATGCGCAGTGTCAGTTATAGCCTACATTAGTTTTGTTTACTAGCGGGTCTTGTACGGATCATAATTTGTTTTATTAAGGTGTTAGTCTTTATCTTTTCTTTTATTTATTATATTTAATTTAATTTAAATTAAATTTATATTTTTCAATAGGTGTGTGTGTAACGAGGAATGTGTAGTTAGTACATTATAAGTGAAATCAACTTCAAATTTTCAAGACTTTGCTTTTAAAAATGACACTGTTAAATCTAGTAGACCAACACCTGATCTACCGAAACTTACTTTCAGTAATTTTTGTAGTAAGTCTTAATCCAAAGATTTAAGTTAATTTATTTTTATGAAATTATTATATTATTGATCTACTCCCAAAATGGTCATTTTAAAATTAGTTCATGATTTATAGTTTATTTTGACTTAAATTATGCTCCCAAGAATTTAATGGCAAAAAAAAATATTCAAGGCTGCTTGCCCGGCTTCTGAGCCCACCAACCGCCACTGATGAAATGTTCTTTTGAAAATTACACATCCAGGTTTAAACACTCACTACCGGTAGCCTTTTTCGGCATTTTCAAGCACAAACAAAACAAGAATGAACAGAGCTCAAGTTTAGAAGGAGACTATCCGTCACCTGGCCCGACTTGCACTTGCGCAGTGGCGTATTTTTCAAGAAACACATAAAACAAACTGGATGAAACATAGGAGTGGGAAAGACAGCTGTTTTTTTTTTCAACGTATCTCATTGCGTGTCGGCGCTTTTGTTCCGCCTCGTGTCAGCACGTGTGTAGTGGACTCATTTGAAAGCATGTGGTCAAAGCGGAACGACACAAAAAGTTTTGTTTTATCATGTTTCGAAACGTTTTGTGTCAGCATGTGTGCATCTTGCCTTAGAGGTAATATAGTGTTCGAGATTCATTAGAAAACGTGTTGTTTTAATATGCGCCCTGAGGTAAAGGAAATACTTTTAGGAATTTATTTATTCTTGGCTAAGCCCAGGTTTGAGGGATGTGTTGTCTTTACAGTGGCTTCATCGGGTCTAGCCGCTACTTTGTTAGAAGGGGGGAAGAACACAATTATATAAATTACCTTTTCGTTTTTCTGACCAAATTTCCGTATTCAACATATCGAAGAAAAGGTTCTACATCAAAACTACTGCAAATATATCTTATATCTTGAAATTGGACAATATATAAAATTTAAAGAATCAGGTGTTACAGTAAAATTGAATGTAGTAAATAGATATATATTGAACCATTATAATAAAAGCATTGTGTTTACGATTTTTTAAACATTGACAATATTTTATTAGTTTAATATATATACTTATTTACTCCATTCATTTTTATTAGGTCTATAGCAGCTGTGTATTTTAATTTGATGTATTGTCAAATTTCAAGAATCTTTAACAGTGCCTCAGATAATTACCTAAATGTATTCTAAAATTATTCTCTCTTAATATATTATGGAATGAGAATACAATAATGCATAAAACCTCAATTGAATATTTAGAAAGAACGCATGAGATATCTCAGAAGCAACAAGGTGCTCACAGGTGACGTCATCATATTGTTCTCAGGAGACTTACGACAAACTATCGGTCATTCCACGTCACTAGAGCTGACAGGGTGAACGAACGCCTGCCTGAAACGAGCTTACATATGGCCAGACCTTGTGAAACTTTCCGTCAGCCGACATGGACAAATGCACATCAACATATTAAGACAAAAACTAGACTTATATTTATTGATATATTATTGAAACTCGACAATGTAGTTTACGCAGAGCACGAAGGAAAAGTGTCCTTGAATACCTCTCAGATATGCGTCATGGTCAGGGATATCCAGGAATTAGTCCACTTTATTTATCCCGATGCATGTATTCTGCTGAACAAGCTTCTTTCGTGGTTCCAGGAGCAAGCTAGATTAGGATTAATAGGCCATGAAACGAAATCACACACGCATTGACATAATGTAAACAGTGTATTTATTTAATAAATGGCAGAAACGCCTAAACAGTGATCAGACCAACAAACGACTAAAAATAAGATACAGTACAGTTACAGGGAGTAAGACGAAGAGATAGCCAACATAACACAAACTTTGCAGGGTTGCCAATATAACCACATTAATACCCCCTCTCAATTCTGCAAAGATTAAGGCAAAAAAACAAACATTTCAAATATAATAAGGTAAAAGCTTTACCAACACACTTTTGTATTCCAATACTTATTCACAAATTCTTATCAAATTTCTGTAACATTTAATAGATTTCTAAAGTATTCAAATTTCCTTATTGCTTATCTTTTTGCCATTCATTATGTCAGCTACTTGTTCATCAGTAGCTACATAATGTAGTTTAAAATCACTACTAATTAAATCGCTTACAAAGTGTTGTCTCACATCATTATGTTTGAACCTCTTCCATTTTTATACAAAATTGGTCGTCTTCAAAGAAAATAACTGGCTTTACACAATCAAGACATTCATCAAATAACTGGACTAAAAACTTACATTCAGACATTCCAGTAGAAAGAGCCAAATACTCAGCTTCACTACTAGAGAGACCCACAACATTTTGTTTTTTGGTACACCATGACACAACATTATCGTTTAATTTAACAACAAAACCTGTAACACTTTTCCTATCAATAGACCCACTTGCATAGTCTGAATCAACAAAAGATTTAACATTTATACCTGAACAAATATTATTTTTAACACTCTTCAAACCAAAATTACTAGTATATTTGAGATAACGAACAACATTCTTAAGATAATTCCAATGAGTTTCATTATAACACTTTTGAAACCTTCCAAAATAAGATACTGCAAAACAAAGATCTGGCCTTGACCATAGCATCAAATACATTAAACTACCAATCAATTCTTTATATGGCATTTTATAGCTTATTTCCTCTGAGACCTTTTGTAAATTCAATTTTGGTTGAACAGGTATTTTTAATATCTTACACTCATTCAACCTAAAATGATTTACAATTTTGACTAATCAATATATTATCCTCTTTCTTTTCAATTTCAAGACCTAAAAATACCAATTTACCATCAGAAGTTAAATCCCTAATGTCAAGAAAATTACCATCAGAAGTTAAATCCCTAATGTCAAGAAAATTTATTAACTTACCCTCTACACTGTTAACATCATCAATTATTGAGCTTGAGAAAATAATAAAATCATCAACCCAAATCAAAAAATATGTAGAATCATTATTAATTAAAGTATAAACATGGATCAGCCTTGGATCTTTGAAAATTTAATTCACTCAACAACCGGTTAACACTGTTGTTCCAGCACTTAGGGCTTTGTCTCAAACCATATAGGGCTTTCACCACTTTACACACTTCACCCTTTTTACGTGTGAGCCATCAGGAGGGTAAAGATACACAACTTCTTTTAATTCACTTTTAAGAAAAGCTGATTTTACATCTAACTGATGAATGAATAAATCACATTGAACAGCAAGAGCCAATAGTGTTCTAAGTGTCACAAGCCGAGCTACAGGATAGTAAACTCTTCCTCCTCCAAAGTAGGTTGCTGGTAACCTTTAGCTACTAAGCGAACTTTCTTCTGAGTTACACCATCAATCATCTTCTCAGTAAACACCAATCGAGATTCGATTATGGATACATCAGGTGGAGGATGTACCAATTCCCACGTCTAATTGCTCTTAAGAGACCCCAACTCTCTTTTGATAGTTTCCTTCCAACCATCATCTTGTTGAACAGCATCTTGATAGGACCTAGGAGCTTCAAATGGAAAATAACCAGCACTGAGAGCCAAAGCCATCCCGACTTCATAATCTTCAAGATATTTAGGCATTTTACTCATTCTTTTACCGTGTCTTCTTTCTGGAACTTCAGGAACATCAACTGTTTTAATGTCAGAGTTATCAGAACCGGGTTCTTTTGTCTTCACATCCACTTGATCTTGTAAATCCTCTTCTACTGCTGAATTTTCTGAGTTACAATCTTTATCTCATCAAAAACGATAGATCGAGCAGTGGTAACCCTTTTACCCACAGGATCCCACACTCGATAGCCATTATGACAATACCCTATCATAATTAATTTCCTTGAACGAGAGTTTAATTTCCCGGAACAATCTTCTTTGGTAATGTGTGCAAAAGCTATGCAACCAAAAACTCTAATTTTACTCAGATCGGGCGTATAGCCATACCAAATTTCTGTGGGTTGACATCTCCATATAACACAGATGTTGGATTTCTATTAAGCAAATAAACAGCTGATAATACTGCTTCTCTCCACATATCTTTATCTAAATCTGAGTCAAATATTAGGCACCTAGCTTTATCTAAAATAGTTCTAATGAGGCGTTCACTTACTGAATTTTGTTCTGGATTTCTTGGAATAGTGTACATTACATAAAAAAACTCGTGTGAAGCTAAAGATATTAAAGTCACCGGAAATATATTCCCCAACATTATCACAGCGTAGATTCTTAATTTTTCTATTAAATTTAGCTTCAACCATAGCAATGTACTTTTTGAAGCACTCTTCAACTTCACTTTTCCTCTCAAGTAAGTAAACAAGTTTACAATGACTAAAATGATCAATAAATGAGACAAAATAGTTTTTACCGTCAAGTGTAGTTGGGATGATTTTGCCACACACATTTGATGAAACAATTTTCAGGACTCTTTTTTATTTTATTTCTTCTGGTACATATTTAAAAAATGGTGCTCTTGTTTGTTTACCCTGAAGACAAACCTCACATAACTTACTGCAAGGAAACTTAGACGAATGTCCCATCCTTCTGTGCCACAAGTCTGAAGAATTATTCACAAGATTTACTTCACTTGCATTCAAATTCATAGTGACAAAATAGAGGTTGTCGATAAGATTCCCTTTCAGAACAAGTTTGTCATTCTTCAGAATAGTCACACATTTATTATGAAAAATAACCTTTAAGTTATTTTATTTGAGCCTTTTAACGGAGAGCAGGTTATGTGACAAAGTGTCACACACCAACACCTTCTGCATCGTTACACCAATAGCGTTGTTTGTTAACAAAGGTAGATTACCACATCTATCAGAGTTAACCATTTCACCAACTTTAGCCACACTAATTCGTGAAGAAATTTCCTGAACATCAAATAAATACTTGGAATATTCAGCTTGAATTAAATGGTTTGTTTCCCTACTTCAACAACAAAATTCATACTATTATGATCATTTGACATCCCACAACAACTTAACACAGTGTTACCATCAGATTCTGACACCAGAAATGAAACTTCTTTTTATGAATTTCTAGCAAAATTGTTTCTATTTGGACATTGTGAACGCATGTGTCCTTTTTGATTAGAGGCGTAATCTATTGAGGCTTACCAGTAAATAATTTAGGTTGCATCACGTTATTTAGTTTCCAAGAATTATCATTCCGTTGACCAAACATATCTGCACTATCCTTATTAAGTTTATTTTTATACCCTATAAACGCATGGCTTTGTGCACTTGAAAGACTTGATCTAGGAATTTTTAAATTACATTCTTCTTCTGATAACAGCTTATTTTTTACAAAATCTAAAGTAACTGCACTTGTATTAGACATAAATAAAATATGTCACAACTGGTAAATACCGCTCGGGCATAGCTGCCAATAATTGAGTAAAACTCTCTTGTTCTTCAACATTACGTCCAGAACTCCTCAATTCAGCTGTTTTATCAAATTTGATGATAAACTCATTCAAGCCTGATTTACCTTTAAAAAACATCTTTCTTAATTTTTTCTGACGTTCAATACGATTCATTATGCCCATTCTAACATATGTCGACTTCAAATATGTTATCATTACTTTAGCGGTACATGCATTTTTGATTTGCTCCAAAACGTTATTAGCCACGCATTGCGCAATCAAATCCTTGGTCTTAGCATCTTTCATCAAAAAGCTGTCTTTATCTTTTGCATCCGCCAATACAACCGGTGGATCAACAATCAGCATTTCTATCATGGCATTCCTTTCCAAAAGACTCTCCAGACGATATAACCAGTTTTCAAAACCACTACCATCAAAAGGCTTTAATCCTGGATGCGTATAGGATACAGATGCTACTGCCATGTTGAACTTGATCAAAACGTTGATCACCATTACACCGTTTTCCACAAACCATACACGATACAATTATAAATATTAATAAACAGATACTTTCTGGGCCCATAACCTACTAGGATTAATAGGCCATGAAACGAAATCACACACACATTGGCATAGTGTAAACAGTGTATTTATTTAATATATCATTGGTAGAAAGGTACCGACTCAGAGTTTAAAAAAACTTATAATAGTGTCAAATTCGAATCTTACTGGTATAGATATAATCAAGGATTGATCTTAATATTATGATTCTTAGCTATCAAAACTATGATAGCATACAAACAAAAAGAGAACATTAAGAATTGGGTAGTTTCCAATTGTGATTATTATTAGTTTTAATCTATTATATGTATAGATTAATGCATATTTTTACTCTCATAGGAATTTAGGAAATTTACCTACCCATAAAATGTAGTCAAATATATTTTAAGTTCAATTAAACTAAAAACAAATCTGATGATCCACCTGTTGGTGATGAGATGTATTGTACTACCACGTTAGTACTTAGCATTTTTATATTTATTAATTAGTTATAATTTTACTGTAATCAAATGATTTTACTATAATACATTATTTTATTAAGAATTAATATATAAATGTTTCGACTGGAGCAACAGAGTCTAAACATTTATTTTAATTTTCTACACATAGTGATATCTATTTTTTAATGTTTGTCATGGGCATACTCCCCATTATAATAATAATTATCATTATTAATATAAATTTGTCACCAAGAAAGGAGTCAGAGTTGGACAGTAGAAAAAGTAGAGGTTGGAGTTGTAGGTTTAGCCTACAGACTCCCCAGCCCTGGTTTCAAGAAAAGGCAAAGCATTGCCAATCCTAGCCAACCCGCAAACTAAAGTGGTTTCTGCCTATAATTTCAATTTATAACAGGTCATCATATATAGTCAACCAAATTTAAGTTTATTTTTGAGGCAGTGAAAGCTTAAAGAATATTTTTTACCAATAGGCTTTAACTAACAGATTTTTAAAATACCGCCCCCTATCTCTTTAAATTCTTAATAATTTACCATAAGGCTTTATCAGCCTATAGTTTATATTCCTTAACAATCAGGAAATCATTCTCATGTTGTTTTTTATGTGATCCAAAATTATTTGACATATTTGACGCAACCCTGAAAGATCAAACTAAAATACCAACAGCTGCTCTAAGTGGGTTCAGAGCTGTGAAATTTAGATTTTACAAAAAAAAATGTTATAACACATTTGTCATGGGACATAATAAAACCATTTTATTTCAAGTAATTACATAGCTAAATCTTTTTAACCTTAATAAGTGATGAAAAGAAAGAAAATAAATATTAATTTTTTTTGTATATTTTTCTAACACTTCTGTGTATTCAGGTTTTATTTTCAAACTCAAGAGTTATTGCTTCAATCGCAGATTACTATCAGGTCGCTCAGCAACCCCTCTGGATCCAAACATGATTCAAGGTCTGTTACTGTCAAGTATCTTTCCAGAACAATAATAGAGATTATTGTTGACAGCTATATTCCTTCTTTGGCTGTTGTCTGGCTATTTTTTCCACCATTTATGTTGCTAGATATGATTTATTTCTCAGTTCTGTGGCCAGTCAGAGTGGAATTAAGGAGAAAAAGGTTTGAAGAGGTTGATTTTATTGAACAAACATGATTACAAATACATTTTAAAGTGCAAATTCCACGGTGGCAAGTCTTGGCACAGGACCATGTTTGCCTGTGAGCATGGGCATCATTAGCTAACTAATGGAGGGGAAGAACAAACCAGTTTTTCATTTTAATTTATAAAATAAAAATAATATTGTACGAACTGAAGAGAGCACAAATGTCATGACAACAGAATTAACTACTTATCAAAGTTATATAAATATGTTATCTAAATTATTTATGCATTGCTCCAAAAGTGTATTTTCATTTTTCTGAAAAAAAACACTCCTTTTTTTTTTATCAGCTTACTGGAGGGAAGTGTTCCCTGTCACCCTCGCTAACGACGCTCATGCCTGTGATATCTAGCTCAAGGTTAGAGGCAATAGTAAGTTCAATGGTATGTTTAATAGGGAGGGAGGAATGGTCCTAAATAAGACTTGTTTATCACGTTATTTCTAGAATGTCATTGGTGCACGATATCTTGTAGGAAGAAGCATAAATGTCTATGGCAATAGGAACTCAAATTCAATACCGAACTTATAAAAGTATGCCACCTAACTCTTTCATGAGGTAGTTCTCTCTAGTCTACATCATTACACCTTTTTCTATCAAATTTACTTTAATATATCTCTACTAGTGGAACCGACAGACGTTGTCCTGCCCGAACGTTGGCTTTTCGTTTGGGTGGTATAATTGATTTTGATAATAAAATAAATACTATGTGATCATCACAATTACAAATTCACAATGAACTCCAATTAGTGAGTAACAAAAATATTACAAATTCAATTTTTATCAAGACAACATACAAAATAAAACATCTTTTCATTTTTGGCATTTCGCCCACAACTCCACAAATATCAGCTGTATTGAAAAACAAACATAACTATGAATTATTATCAGAAGTTCAATTATTCATGAACTTTTAAGAAGTTTTTATCGGGTCAATTATTAATGAACTTATTAATTTTTTTAATGGTCAATTATTAATATTATATTCATTAATGTAAATATTGAGTGGTGGGTTGAAATTTTGAGGTTATATGTTCTGATATGCAAAAAATCTAAAAAAAAAAATTCCCCTAAAAAATAAAAGAAATACTAGAACCCGATTGCAGCGCCACCTACAGGGTCCAATTGTGAATCTAAACCATCCACGGACCCACTCAAACACACACACAAAATTTCATCAAAATCGGTCCAGCCGTTTAGGAGGAGTTCAGTGACATACACACGTACAGAAGAATTATATATATTAAGATAAGGAAAACCTCTTTTCGCTATATGAGGTAATTGTATTATGTTTGGAAGAAGGTACAGGAAAGGTGGATATAAACATATAAAAGGGACGAAAACAATATGGCTTTTACAATGAAAAGAAGAACACATTTACTTTACATTGCTGCCATTGGACAAAGAGGTAATGGTTGCCTCTTGGAGAAAATTGATCGTCACCGACCAATCCCCCGACCTAAGTTTCATTCTACCGGAACTCATCAGGAGGGAGTGTGAAACACGCAATGCAACTTTCTAAAAGAGGAAACAAAACACAAAAGGGAGAAAATGAAAAATTGTCAAGAATGAAGGACACATAGACAGGAACATGTAAAAGGTAAAAAGTGTGAACTTTGTTCTTTTTTTCATTGTAAAAGCCATATTGTTTTCGTCCCTTTTATATGTTTCTATCCACCTTTCCTATACCTTCTTCCAAACATAATGAGATTTACTTTAATGTCATCCTCCCATCTGCATCTATGTCCTTCCAATGGTATCTTCTAATTGGGTTTGGCAGTTAATACTCTGAACATGGTTCTATAATCTCCTATTTGCGCTGCATGTCCTGCCTACCGTAGTCTGCAAGATTTGATTATCCTAACAACGTATTGTGAATAGTAAAAGATATGTAATTCTTCATTTAACCTCTTCCATTCCCAAGTATCTTCATTCTTTCTTAGACCAAATATCTCCTTAACCACCTTGTTTTCAAATAGGCCAAATTTTTTTTTTCACTTAAGATATGAAACCACGTTTCACAACCATAAAAAGCAACCCGTAAAAATATGGTTTTGATTTTTGGAGTTTTAAATTCCTTGGCAGCAGGTAGGATGTCAACAATGTAATGCCCAAACAATAGCATGCATTTCCCAATTGTATTATTTCATTAGCCACATCAAATGATATGTTGCTCGCAGTAATCTGTAAATTATCATCTTCAATTTGTGTTGTGTGTGATCATATACTTAGTCTTTACAGCATTTACTTCTGAACCTATTTCCTTACTAGCCTCTAATAAAATGTCTGCATTTCTTAAAACAGCTTCCTTACTAATAACCAACATTTAAAATAAATCATCTGTGTACTTTAATAGCTGTATTGTACCGTTTAATGTCAATCTTTTCCTACTCTTTTGCTTTATCATAATAGTATTCTCTTAGGCCAGATTAAAAAGTAATGGGGATAAAGCATCTCCTTGTTTCAACCCATTATTTATTTTGAAAGTGTCTAATAAGTGACACCCTACTCGTTCTCTGCAACCCGTATTTGTTGTCAATCATGACTCAATTAGCTATCGAAATCAATATAATGATACAATAAAGTTATAAAAGCTCACTCCATGGGTTTTAAGGCAGAATAACTAAGATTGAAACAGTTAAGCGTGTGTGACTGTATCATCTTTTTGAGCCTGCTATGGACAACATTTCCTTGATGTCAACAATTTTTTCCCGTGGTTTCCCCAGCCTCACCCCGCGCTCCTTCTCCACCTGATCGATTCTCTCCCAGTCACTGAAACTTACCCATTGCACACCTGCAAAAACAAATATTAAAGTACCACTGAGTTTAACACACAACAAGTAAATTTTAAAATATACACCTGGACAGGAAACCTATTTTATTTTTATGGATAGCTCTAAGGGCTAGAGATATTCAAGTATCCACACAGTTTACGGTGTGACTCTCGCAATAAACTGAATTGCAAATAAAGAGAGGGGGATTCATGGTGTGTTCTAACGCTCTCTCCATGGAAATGAGAGTACATTCCCTCCACCTTCATTGTCCCTACCCCAGTGTAAGTACAGGTAAGCACATAGCTTGGATGGGTAATAAAACATGCAATATTCAACCTCTAGGTTTACTCTTTTGTTGTGCAGTGAGAGCTTTATTTTTATTCATTTTCATAGCTGCTAAGGTGATCTGGGCTACTAACTCTTCAATTCCTAATTATTTAGTCCAAATTAATGTTTATTTATTTATGATTGTAAATAATTTCCACCACAAAATGTTAATGTGACTAACCTTTATCTTTGAGCAAAGAGCAGACGTGTTGGAAGCCCGACTTCTCAGTGATTGGGTCAACCGCGCCATCTTTAAAGTCTTTAGCTATAGTTTGGGCCACAGTAAAGGCGTTGTTCATGGTGGAGAGAATAACTCCCATTGGTCCGGTGGCTAGCCAACCTGCAGAGTACAGACCTGAGAATAATATAAAAATGTGTTAAATCTACTGGTCTTCACAAGCTTTGGTTCTATGACTGTCAACTTCACACCAGTAAAAGAATTTTGTGCTGATAAATACATTACAGTTAATAATCTCAGGTCAAAATCTGTAGAAAACAGATCATGGTAGTAAACAAAATTTGATTGATCAGTTTACCCCTAGTATATAATTGTGATCTTTGGTGAACCTTACCAGGCTCAATAACTCCGTTGCTGTTTCTTACTCGGCCTCTTGTGTCGTCAAAAGGAATCTTAGGGTCAGCCTTGACACTACGATAGCCGATACTTCGCAGCGCAAGACCACACTCTACGGTGTCCACCTCGTCTGTTGGCATTGCTCTCTGGTGAACCAGGTCTAGTCCTTCTAACCTGTTCACAATCAGCTCTATACCACCAACCACCTAACAAACAGAAAATAATAGTTGGGGATGCCTAGGACTCAAAAACATATTGAATGTGCCTTTATAAATATGAATGTTCTAACAACAAAGTATACCAATATTAATATTATGTTGACATTCTTTTTAAGTTAAGGGGGAGGGTAGGTTGTGTGAATGTGTGTAAAACAAGTACTAAAACTCTTGGAGACAGTTATTTTTTGTCAAAGTATGATATTTTTACTCTCAATATTATCTCAAATTCAAAGAATGCTTCTATAAATAATAATGTATTCAAATAGCCTTTATAAACTATGTATGTTTACAAGAAATGAGCTTAACATTAGATAAAGTGCACCATTATCTGGAGAAGAATAGAGAGCTATAAAGCCAAATCCTGCCTTTCATTCAGAAATTATGAGGTACTGTTGTCTCACCTCTTGATTATCTGGACGAGGCAAGAAACGTTTCGGTGTCCGCAAGAACATGGGGCAGAAAGATTTGATTCCTTGGCTGACCTTGGGTTCCAAGGCAGTCTTACAGAGTAGTTCAGTTAAGCGTCTTCTAGGGCGAGCCAAAGCTGAAACCAACAATAGCATCAATACAGCAATAATAACTTGTATTTACCCAATTTATCCCAGTAGTAGTGAGCTTAGCTCTCACCCAAGAGGAATGCATCTGATTACAGCAGGTTGTACTAAGCAATGATATTTCCACAACATGAATCTCCATCTTCTATCAAAACTAATACTGCTGCATTTTGTTAAAAGTAGGCCTGGGCCGATGCCGATTATTAATCCGATCATCGGCCGATTATCGCATAACCGGCGATTCCGATGATCGGTGTTTGAATCTCCGATTATTTATGCCGATTATTCAAAATGTGTGGGTATATTTTAAGTCTTAAAAAAATAATATTTTATCTCTGCTCTCTCGTATGTGATCTTTGAATAATTAGCTTGTTCTTAGCGACTTAGGTTTGAAATAAACAGCACATCCAACATTCCAAACAAAATATATCAAAATAAATATATTTACCAAAGGTCTTTTTCCAATTTATGCACGTTATTAGAAATAAAGATACTCACAAGTAACAAATCTAATAATCATAAAATAAAATATTAGCA
>CABFWO010005053.1:39101-54123 GCA_902155825.1 Timema genevievae
ATTTTTCCTTAAAACCCATATAGTTTGTATTTTAGAGCTATTAATAAAAATAAACATGTGAAAATATAACATTTGCTCATTTTAAACGAATATTTGCGGTGCTATGAGACTAGTCTTGATTTTTAAAAAAAAGGACTAGATTTAGCCTTCCTCTAACAAATACAGTACTTTTTTATAGGCTCACAACCGACAATATTAAGATATTTGAGAACTAGCAGCGAGCTTTTGTCCTTACCTCGAGATAAGAAGTTTCATTTCCCCCCTCTTCCTTATTGAAATGACAATGCGTGATTGTATGTGAAGAGTGAAAGGGAGTATGAGCTCAGAGTAGAGAAGTAGTTCCATTAAATGAGACAGACTATTGTATTTTAAGCCGTTTGGCCTGACAGCTATTAATATTTTCGAGCCGACCGAGGTGGCTGCCTTAACAGTTGTTTAATGTGACTAACATCCAAAACATTAATTATCTTCGACATCTGTTTCGGCTTAGCTTCACGTGTTTAAAATTTCGCTTCAAATTTAAAAAGTAACCTTCATCGCACACTCTTACTAAATTCCTACTTCTAGGTTTGATTGTTTGGTATTTAATATGGTTGTTATAGATTAATATAATTTGTAGGTTCTTTGAATATGATACAGCCTGGTTTTAGAAATATCACAATAAATAAACTAGTTAAAAGTGTGAAAAAAACTTTCTCTAATACCTTAGTACTTTACATCTCGTGACGGCTGTAATTTTATATTTTTTCTTCGTCAAACTATATTAGTCCTTCATGGCCTGTATCTATTTCAAAATAACACCTCCAAATCAAAATTATTTCCTTTTACTATATAATTTAAAAATTGTCCTTCTCAACTTACCGCCGAGGAAAAGAAAATTGTAGAATCCAAACACACCTTTCCTTTTGTTTAATTCGTGAGAGGAAAGGAAGAAAAAAACTGGGCTGATTATCTTTGTAGACATATCAGGAAATCGGGTTGAAAGTATGATATAAAAAATGTAGGCCGAGATAAAACCTAACCGCTGGAGGCTGGTATTTATATCTTAACCTAATGCTTTTATTATATGTGTAGTTAGCTGTTTTTAGAGCAAGCTTGTGGACTTTTAAAAGAGGTTATAGAGGCTCTTTGTTAAAAGTTTTCAACTCGTAAACATTTAACAAACTTTTTGTAATTTTTGTATTAATGTCTTAAAAGTATAGTAGGATTTTGGTAGGAATAGAATTTTAGAAAATTCAGAAATATTTTATTGGGTTAAAAAGTGATAACATTTAACCACTTTATTAGTGGGTTTTTTGTATGTTTTTTCATCACTTTTTGGTATCCGTACGGGTTACACGAATAGATCAGACTAATGGGATAGGGTTAATTAAGGCTGAATTTTACGGGAAATTAAGCCATAATTTCTAGTAGAGAGACTGGCAAACCATTTAGAAAAAAACTCTCAGTACACCCAATTGGGATATGAAACCCGGTCCGTCCACTTTCCCCCGCTACTTTCAATTCAGTCTAATATTAGAATGACCTGTTTCGGTGGCCGCATGGTCTAATGCGTCACTCTCGAAATATACTATACTACCGATGATGGGTAGATCAAGGTTCGGATTCTGGTAGGTTGTGGTGAGGATGGCTTTTCCTAAAAGGTTTTCCACTTCCCCTCCACAAATATGTAGGTACACTTCCTATAAATTCAACCTTCCTCATAATATCTAACACACTAGGGTAATTAGTACATATACGTATGGGCTTAAGGTGGTGGTGGTGGTGGTGGTGGTGATTATTATGGTGATGACGACAGTACAACTATAAGATTTCTTGTGGGGATTTATTTACACATAATTTTATTTCTGAAGTTTATTTTAAAACCAAAATTATTTTCGTTTAAATTTTAAAAAAACAATAAATTCTATATTTTGGTTTTTGTGGCTTTTAAAAAAAACTAGAAAGGACAATACTCATTATAATTACAGTGAAGCATGACTACTGGGATGTCATGGTCAGAGCAACTGTCGGAGGACGCAAAGGATTCATAGAGTAAAATCACCCAAAAACGTTTGGCTCAAGTAATGGTAAATGCCCACTTGGAAGCCAGCACTAACTATCGTACTAAAAATGGAGGCAGACTGTAGGTCATCAGTAGTGCATTTAAGACCCTACCTTGAAACCAAACTTAAAGCCCATAGTTTCAAATCAAATGACCGCAGTTACCTACAAGGAATCACTTCTGGCACACCAACAAATTCTTGAGGATTCATAACAGTGATACACTCGGGCAAATTCACCATTTCCCTCAGCTCTTTGATGGTGAACGCAACTTGCAAAGGGCCTCGTCGACCAATCATAAGAACTCTCTTCACACGACTCTTTGACAATGCAACGAGGGCATGCTCTGTGATATCTGTGCACTGAAAATAAGGTGCAATTCAATTGTTACAATTTGTTCCCTCAATAGATTTTTTGAAGTTTTCATATATCATTGATCTCACCACATGTTTGGGGTATCCATATAAATTAGGGGGGGAGGAAGGTAGAGTTTAAAGTGAATTTACCCGCATGTGTGTGGAGGGAGAGTGGGAAACCTTTCAGTAAAAAGAACATGAGTACATCCAATCAGAATTCTAACTAGCTAACTTTATACATTCATTATAGTTTACAAAATGTTTTAACGACATGCAATTTAATTACCATGGAGTTTTGTCATGTGAACATTAATATGCAATTATACAAATTAAACATGGTTACATATTTTAGCAACTAATATTTTTATTAACTAAGTTGGATTATTTTTTATTTAAAGTGAAGGTGAAACTAAGAAATATTTGAAGCAAGTCAAGAGTTTTTGTAGCTTTGCACATTATGACCAATTAATTATATCAACATAATTAATTATAGATTTATTCCAGTCCTGGTAGCAACTTATCTAATACAAAACTAAAAAGGTTTGAATTTAAATCAGTACAAGGGTGTCCGACCAAAATATACTTTAAAAGCCCATGACTTTGCCAAGTTTTCTAAAGCCAACATATATTTTTCTAGAAACATAGTGTTATTGAACTTACAACTTAATATAATAAATTTGTTAGGCACAGAGACATTCAGGAATGATGTCATACTTTAAAAAGGTGAGAGTATTTCAGGCTAGGGCAGACAAGCTGTTTGTGGCCAAGGGTGACTAGTTATTAGGTGGTGAAATCCTGCAAAATCTACAACAACATTCACTATTTCTAGATCTAGATACTGTCAATATCTACATAAGCTATACTGAGTTTACATGATGTTATGTAATTGAGAGGATTTCCAGTAGCATTTATTCAAGGAAGGCAATGCTTCCCTATAAATGAAGAAGGGAACAAGGAAAAATAAGAGGAAATTAAGTTAAAGAAAATTAGCTAAGTTGGCAGCCCTTCTTACATAGAGTAATAATTTCTCTGATTCACCGGCCAACCTGTTGGCCTCGCTCCTTATTGCACCATTGGTTAGTTTTTGGGTCTGTGCAGTATTTCTCTGGGTGTGTATTAGCATAGCTTCATTTCGTGATCATGTATAATCGTACTTAATTTACTGTTAAAATCTTATTTTTGTGTGTTTTTTCGCTATATTGCAAAATAGTGTATTTTCACCAATTTACAGTATGTTTATTTTTATTTTTTAAGACTATGACACTTCAAGGGAAGTGGTTTGTTTCTTTGTGTAGTTGTGCAGCAGTGGAAGAGGAGGGTTGCTGTGTCATAGGTACAGTCTGATTATCAGAGGAAGACCATTATTTGAAAACTGGAAACTTATTTTGCCATAATGGTGGGGAAAAAATTACTAAAAATATATTTACATTCTGAGTCCATTTAATTAACTATGTAAAGCAACAGTAAACCATAAGCAAGTATAATTGGAAGCTTTTTGATAACTTTTAGATGGACTTTATAGTTATTAATAAAGAAAATAAGACACATTTCTAAAATAACAAATGTTAGTGACTTTCAATCAATATTGGTGGTCAAAAAAAGGCTTCCTTTGATAATCAAGGTTTAATATTTTGAAGCACAGTTTTTTGTCCCGGTCTTTCGACGATTGTATCTATAGTAAATATTATATTATCATCGTTAATGGCACACCTGATGTATCACATATCTAGCAGTTAGCTTTTGTTCTCAGATATGTAATACAATGAAATAGAAAATGGGTGATTTATGAAAGATTCATCAAGCTGATATACATCGACAAGAAGAGAGGAGCATATATTGCAAAAAAGATTGAGAAAGTCTTAGAAGAGTGTAACTTAGAGCTAGCAGAATGCAGAGGACAAGGCTACGATAACGTCTCTAGCATGTCAGGTAAATTTCAAGGTGTAAAAGCAAGAATTTTTGAAAAGAGTCCTCAAGCCTATTTTTCACCATGCAGTGTGAACATGTTAAATCTTGGTGGTACACATGCTATGAAAAACAGTTTAGAGGTGAAAACCTATTTTGGCAATATTTAGAAACTCTACAATTTATTTTCTTCCAGTCCTGCGAGATGGAAAGTTCTAAAAAATACTGCTAATATCTCTCTTCACTCTATATTGAAAACTAGATGGAGTGCGAGAGTAGACGCTGTTCGTCCTCTGACGAAAAATCACAGAGGTGTTCTAGATTCTTTGATTAGGATTGAGGAGGAGCTTAACATGCCGCAGGAGAGCCAAGTAGATTTATCAGGTCTAATTGAGTGTTTGCAATTGTTTGAATTCATCCTTCTCACTACAATACAGTACAAAGTCTTGCAGTGCAATGATAATAGGAACAGAGTCCTTCAAAGTAATAAACTAGCAATGGAAGAGGAAACACAAAATGTGAAGAGCCTAGTGGAGGAGATTCAATTTTTGAAAGAATCCTGGCCAAGTTTGTTTACAGGATCAAAAGAAGTCGCTTCGAACTTTGGAATCAAACCAGAGTTGAATGTCTCAAGAATTCGTAAGAAAGGAAAATTCCACGATGAGAAAGGGGATGTTGATAACAAGTTTGACTTCCAAGAAACTAGATTCAAAGTGCAGGTGTTCATTCCTACATTAGATCTGCTCTTGTCTGAATTAGATAACCTGGCTGATAGAATGGCAGAGTTAACAGTAGTATTCTCGCCTCTTTTGAACCCAACAGATGATGTGGACACCTCAGCCATAGCCATTCATGCTGAAGCTTTGAAGGACCTTCAAAAAGAAGATCTCATATAAGAAATCAGGCTCTTTTACAAAATACGGACATAATCTTAACGTGTGTGTTAGTAGAAATCTGAACTCTGCCCTTGAACTGCTCAATTGTTTGTTTCAAAAGGATCTAGAAACAGTTTTTCCACAAATTTTCATTTATTTAAGACTCTTAACAATATTATCTGTGTCAGTAGCATTGGTGTGTTCAGCTACTGGTATCGATAGACTAAACCATTTACTAAGTTTGAGCATTGAACACGATCTACATTGGAACAAGGATATGGAAGCTGTGCAAAGGAAACTAGAGAAGTGGAATAAGCTAATGATAGACTTTGGATTTAAGATCAGTAAAGATGAGTGTGTTGTAATGAGGATGACATAGAAAGGACATAATAATCATGAACACAATAAACACCACCATGCAAGAAACAGAAACATTCAAACATTTAGGAAGTGAAATACATAGGGAAGGGAATGTTGGTCTTGAGATAATAAAGTGAATACACCAGGCAGGAGAATTCTTCCAGACAGCAAGGAACATAATCTGGAGAAAGGAAGTACCTAAGAATTGTAAGAACACTATACTATAAACATACTTCCTACCAATATTACTGTATTGAGCAGAAAGATGTGAGAAGTGTGAAGGCATCAGAGATGAAGTTTTTAGGGAGCATTGAGTGAAAGAAAAGAAGAGACAGGATTAGAAATGGGGCAGTCCAAGATACAATTGAGATGACCAAGCTAAAATGGTTTGGACATGTAATAAGTATGGAAATAGTAATAATCCCTAGAAAGTCACTCGTAATGGAAAAAGAGTGGGAGTAGAATCAAAGGGATACTGAGTTAAAGAGGATGTGTCAAGATGAGGAGGAGACTAAAAGGAGATATGCAGTCAGAAGGTATGGAAGGATCAGACAGCTTTTGTATGCAGCTGACCCGACAGGATGTTGGCAACAGTTCATGATGAAGATAATATTTTGTGTCACCCACCTTCCTTCCTCCCTCATAATGTTTTAACTCTATGAAAAAGTAAACCCAAGGGAAAACAAGTGTGATCTTCCAATTAAACTAGGGGCTGTCCGACCCTTCCCCCTAGATACTGTACCCTCATTGCTTCTCTTTCTCCCGAATTAACCCAACACCCCTGTAGCCCACACTAAAGATAGTGTATCCAAATAGGACATAAGTGTGTGACAGTCAAAGTTTAGCTACCTATGCATGTTTTCTATTAATATATCTAACATTAGTGCAGCAATGATGATAATAGAGATATGCTATCTAGTATCTAAACAAAGACATAGTTCAAATCCATTCCTTGGATTAGTTTAAAGAGAGACTTTTATGAAACCTCCCTCTAATTAATAAATACCTTTAGTTTGATTGTGAATAAAATAAATATGGTAAGCTAATGAAAATCTGTATTATAATAACAACATTATTTTATTTGGCCTAATGGTAATTGTGACACAAGCTATCATGACAATCTGATGGGATGGAACAACGTGGGTGGCTGAGAAGAAATTCACTTGGAGAGGATGAAAATAATAATTTCTAATGCACTTTATTCATGTTGGAAGGAGGGGAGAGTGAGCACATTACAAAGAGGTTTTGAGGGTCTTTCTACCCTCCTTTTCCACAGCTAATGTTAAAAAATTGGATTTTTTTAAAGCTATGTATACGTAGTGGTCCTCGTTTGGGGTATTTTTTGAAAATTATACTCTTTTAAAGGATATTTAGAATTTTTTGAAATTTGGATAAGCTTAAATATTATTTGGGGTAGTCTCCGGCAAATTTTTGAAAATTTAATGCCTCCATAAAAGTTTTTTGAGAAATGTTCACCAATTTTTTTTATAAATTAGATTCTCTATAATTTATTTTAAATGGTCCCTGCCCGAAATTTTTTTAAATAATTTGGATACCCCTATAAGCTATTTAAAATATTCTTCACCAAGTTTTTTTTTAATTTGCTTCCACTAAAAGCTATCTGAATTAGTCTTCCACAAGTATATTTTTAAAATCGGATGCCATAAATATTTAGAGAAATTGGTCTTCCCCTAAGACATTTATGAAAAATGAATGATTTTAGAAGCAAATTGGAGTGGCCCTTACTTGGATTTTTGTTTAAACATTATATGTATATAGAAGCTATACGTAGTGGTCCCATTAGGGTATTTTTTAAATCGGATGCCTCTAAAAGCCATTTAGAGTAATATTTGCCTGTAATTTTATTTTAAATTAAATGCCTTTAGAAGCTATTTGGAGCAGTGATTCCCTGAGAAAAGTTTTAAAAAGTGAATGGCTCTATAAGTTACCTATTTGAAGTTTGATACATGTTTTATATTATATTTGATAAAAGCTTCATTTTAAAAACTTCAGAAAATTTTGGGGGGGGATGTGGAAAGCTGTATGTTTATGCAACACCAGCTTACACCACTAGGCCCGCAAAATGATCTTAAGGAAACACAACTGGCTTAAATTACAAACCTTGGAAACATTTTGATTGCTATGAATTGAGTGGATTGTGAACCATGAATGACGGTTTATCTTAACCACTAAAGATAAGATAAATTATCCCTAGAGTTATTGTTTGCCACAACTTCTAATAATAAATAGTTGTTAGGACACTTCACATATACAAACTTTATTTAAATTGTAGCCTTTACAGTTGAGTAAATATTAAACAATCTAATAAAAACGTAACACTTTTTTTTGTATAAAATGGTAAATACTGTTTTTACTAACAATCCAAGCTAAATTCCAAAATCAACACTAAACTTTATCAATAAAATAATAAAGAGACTACATTGCGTTGATTCAAAGTTATTTATTACTCCTTAGTTTATACCTAAATCCTAGTGTAGATTAACTACGAACTAAGAAATACCAGTGTTCCACGATGTATTTGAATCCAAACTGTTTGTACTTGAATTCAAAACATAAATGAGCGTCTTCTGATAATCTATAGAGTATTCATAAGGTAAGGTTTTAATCTGGTCATAGAGACACAAAGATTTAATAGGACGCATGTATATGGATGGGCTTATTTGATTAAAAATAAATTAATACAATGATAGCTTTGATATCCTATGTTTTAAAAGTTGAGTGAAGTTGTAATGAGCCATTAAAAGATAGCTACAAGCCAATATGGTTAAAGGATTTTGTGAAAAACATTATTTTTGTCTATATGTTAATCAAATTCACACGCATGCACATAACCATGACTCAACTTTGTCTCAAGCAGTAGAGAAAATTTGAGATCAGCAAACAAGACATATGGAAAGTTGACAATCATATGTTGATCTGTAAAAATGGGATTAGTCAACTTAACCGGCTGTTTTAAAAGATATGTAATGAATATTTTAACTAAACATGTGTAAACATTTCAGAAATTTGATGGATTCCCTGACTTTGTCATGATAATTTTCGAGTCCCCAGGTCACTGGACACCAAGTATGTATTTAATTTTAGGTAGGCAAAGTTAAAATATCATAATACATTCTGAAAAGTGTCTATCTCAAGTTCACCATTGAAGATGATATCTAAAAGTTATCTTTACCCTGAGTTTATCGATAGGTGTGAGTAGTATCCTGGCTATATCAAGAGCAACATTTCCTTGCCCCAGGATGGCAGCGACTTCAACATCCAAATTGACAGCGAGGTCGCGATCCCAAGGCAAACCGTTGTACCAGCCCACAAACCGACGGGCTGATATAACATTGCCCAGATTCTCTCCAGGGATGTCCAAGGCTCGGTCCTGATCTGCTCCATATGTCTGGCACACAAAGCACATGTCCAATAAAGGGTGTACACGGCATTGCAGAGCACGAATTTGTGGTCTTATAAGGCCTAGTGGAGCTATTCCCCAACAAGAAAAAAAAATATTAAATATGTTTGTTCTCAATAGTTGTTTGAGTTATGGAGTTCAAGTATTACATAAGCACCTTATGGGGGGTGAGGGGGTTCGAGCTTTGATTATTTTTGCTGACAAGGGGGTGGGTGGGATTCAGAGCAATGCTTATGTAAGACAAAGAAAGCCGGTCAAAAATTTTAGGGAGGGGGCATCGCGAGCTGCCAGGACTTTGGGCAGCAATGAAGAAGCTGAGAGGCTAAATGAATGAGGAAGAAGTGGAGAAGCCTATAGCCAAATCTTGAGTGACCTAGTTAGCCCCAAATAGAAACATAATAATTGAAAGTGTTGAGACGTGGATTCAAGGACTTTGGTCATTGGATTAAATAAAGTTTAGGTTGTTTTAGGCCTAACTTCAATTAAAAGTAAATTAAAATCTTAAACTTTTATAATGTTATAGCTTACCCGTTTAATAAATTTTAATTCAGTGTATCCCCGTGTTAATTGTCGATTATTTCACAATATTTATTTACACCTCTATGTTAATAATTACCAGCGGTTTATAAATTGCATGAATTCTTAATTTTTGTATCATCGCGTCTTACTACCTGTTCAAGCTTTAAGCAAAATTGGATGAAAAATGAATGGTGATTCCTGTGAACAAATGAAAAAAGTTATTCAAATCTTACATAAGCAAAAGGGGGGATGGAGGGGTGTCGGGCATTTGCTTAGTTTTGCTGGCAAAGGGTGAGAGGGGTTGAAAATGGCCAAAAATGTGCTTACGTAATACTTGAACGCTCCCTAGACCTATATGCATGTATACTACAGTAATTATTCTAGTGTGTTACAGATAAGAAGGTTTAGTGCTCAATGCACTTTTTTCATATATAAAGATAAGAAGGTTTGAATTTTGAAAAAGTGTAGCTGAATTTGTGTGAAGGAAGAGTGGAAAACCATTCAGGAAAAACCACCTCCAGTAGGATCAAGATTCAAACTCTGATCTGCCAGTCTTCAGGAGTCCAGTTTATTGCGATAGTGACCAAGGATGTGGAAACTTACTTACAGGAGGGCCAAATAAAACAATAAAATGAACTTGGCGGGCCAAAGACTTTCATTCATTAAATTTTCTTCAACAGTCATTTAAAAAAATTAATAAAAACAGATAGTAGACTGACATGAATAAGTTCTAATATATTTAGAATGCAAAACAATTGTTGATACCTTAGTGGCTTAGCATAAGTTTGTTCAGAGAATTTATTTGATGGGATGAGAGATAAGTGAAACCAGGAGATGATGCTCAAGAGAGCACACAGATGCTTATCAGATAGTTGGTTTCTAAGATCACTTTTACTAAGTTTCATGGCCGAAAACAATTATTCACATGAAATATGATGTAAAGATTGCCATGTATTTTTGGGCATAATTTACCAAGTGGGGAAATGTTTATTTTGGCACGGTTTTATAAAAAAATATATAGTTTTGTTGTGTTTTAAAATCCTGTTTCACAACAAAACACATTTAAATTATTTATCCTACAGGCCAGATTATACATACCGGTGGCTATATTTGGGCCACAGTTTGCTCCTCCCTGCCTTAGACCATGCAACCTCTGAACTGTGTTTCAGATAAACTCACCAAAAGAACAGCATGGTAGGCATGCCTCAGCTCATCCAAAGACACATCACGTCCGATGCTAACGTTACCGATAAACCTCACATTAGGGTTGCGAGCAGTCTTGGTGAACGTATTGATGACATTCTTGACCTCGGGATGGTCTGGTGCAACACCAAATCTCACCAAACCAAAAGGAACTGGCATGCTCTCATAGATGTCAACTTGAGCATTTGGTAATAACTAAAACCATTTAAAACAAACATGAAATAGGTATAGAAATGTAATAATGATAAGTGTTTCAGATGCAAGGAAATATACTGTGGGTTGTAAAATTAACAGATAAACACTGATGATGATTGGCAATAGATGGAAATTATTTTTTCTAGTATGGTATATAACAAGTAGTCACTTTGACAATTTAATAAAGTGTACTTATTTAAAATCTAATAATTATTAAAATAATCAGAATAGTTCTATTCGAGTTGTTCATTACATTTCTTAATATTCAACAAGTTTTGATTTTTAAATACTTATTAAAAATTAAATAATAGGTGGCACACTTGAATAGTTCAAAATTCAGCTAATCCTTAAGTGGCACACTGGCTGGAAAAGTCTTATCATCGCTGGTATACATAACATAACTGCAAGCAAGAGACCCAAATGAGTTTTAAAGAAGATGTGGTCAATACTACGAAACCACTGGTCAACTTGTGCATTCAGGTCATGAAGAAACACTGTCATTACTGATAGCTCAAACATCTGTAGTTGAAAAAAGTATGCAAGACAGAGCCTTAACACCCCACCAGACTTAGTCTCCATAAATCCCTCTTAAGAGTGTCTTATTCGAGAGTTTTATCTCCCGATCTCTGGCATTGATTAGGCTACCCGCCATGCGGGCTGTTTGTGTGTGACTGGTTGTGCACGAGATTCTCAGCAGAGGTCGGGAGTTCGGCTCTGTCTTGTGGTGAAACTGAACCAGTTAATGGGCTCTCAAAGAGAAGGGTCATGTTTTCCTCTCTTCAGAGCATGGGTGGGTCAATGAGTGACCTAGACCAGGATAGAGGTGTGTTGTGTGTTGGACTCACAATATTGTGATCCATCTTTTTTCACTTCAATGTAAGTGTTTCTTGATAAAAAAGATTTGTGTGTTTGTGTACCATCTGATGTGGTACCGATATTTGGTGACTATAATAAGTATATTGAAGGGTGTGTGTGCGGGAGAAGCAATAAGGCTTTGTCTTCTTTAATGTGATGATTGTTTGTACTCAGATCAACTAGAGCTCAAATTCACCAAGCAGTTAACTAAGTCTAGCTTCAAACGTATTAAAATTAAGTTATTCAGCGTCCTCAACTTTAGTGGCAGGTATGACGAGTTTAGGGTCTACGACCCTCCTTAAAAAATAGTACATCTATGTCAATGGATGGAGTATTTGTTGAATACCCACACCAAGTGGACTAGAAGAGTTCCCAAATTCGGTGAAGGGAACAAGCTGCCGATGTTAGCAATCAGAGGGGATAAGGTGAGATGGCAGAGCACGAAGTTCTCACCATTAGGAGAGCAAGCATATTGATATACGAATACACACAATGCCATTAACTACCCCAACATAAGACTGCTATTGCTCAAAATTCAATCATTATGAGTTTATGAAATTGGTATAAAAATGTCCCAAAATATACTCTTTCCACTTTATAGTTTTCAGTTCATTCCAAATTTGTTAAGAAAATTGGTGACACATCAAGAACTAAATAGGCCTACATGTTTAGAAATTAGGCCTACTCATATGTTATAAAAACTACTTTACATCTATAATTCAATTTTCTTACGAATGGCCATGTCTTACGATAAGGGAAAGTTACTAGATCTAGTTTCAGCTATTCATTCATAAAGTCATGTGATCTGTGACTGTCACTTTTTGTAGATATAGCCTACCTATAAAATAACAATAATAGGTAGGCCTATAATAAAATGTTATCATAAGAGCTAGAATTTGTAGGTAGTATTATATAGCAAGATATGTATGTAGTGTGATTAATGAGATTGAGAGATTATTAATTGTACTTAAACTTTTCTACACTACAAATAATTAAGTAAATTTAGATGTTTTCTGGGGTACCAAGCAAGATGGGACCCTACAATGATGGGAGACTGATGAAACACTGTACAAACGGAAGTCTACATTAACGTACACTATTTTCCTAACTAAGGGTTCGGCCAGACTGACAAGCATGCGAGCGAGCGCGCAAGTGACTGGGTGGCCAAACTGGTGAGCGTGCGAGTGAGTGAGCGCATAATTAGCAGATAGCTCTCTATAGTTGTTGACGAGGAGGCTACGAATCTTGGCTCAGTGAAATGAGGGTGGTTTTTGACAAGTGATTTATTGTTGTGGTTTTCTCATCCTCTCTCCACGCTAATGGTGATTCTTATTTGTAAAGGCCTACTTTGATAATATTGAAGTATTTTAACATATCAGTTTTACATATATACATATAAGTATGGTTTATGATCCTACCAATTAAATTAGGCCGTTAGTAGCAAGTTTGCTAAACCTATCGATAGTAATAAAAATGTCAAAATGAGAAGATTTCCTAGCACTCAATGAACCAACATACGATAATATTGCCTAGCGCCTGTAAACTAGACTGTACCTGGTCGAGTGCGCGCTCCAGTCTGGCCACCTCTCATTACAACCAATGTGTTCTATTTTATATTTTAGTCACTCACACGCTCACTCGCTCGCTCAGTCTGGCCGCCCCCTTAAAGTGAATAAACTAAGGCAATTTGAACACTTAAAGTTATTATATAAACTAAGTCAATATGAACACTTAAAGTTATTATATCAACTATTTTTTAAAATTTATATTTAATTTGCTTATATTTTATTGTTTGAAAACCTATTTTATCATAAAATTAATTACAATGGGCATCAAAGAGCAGTTGCCTTTATTTGGTATATTGTTATAATGTTAAATAATATAAATGTTATTATATCTAATCAACATGCAATAATTTCAGATTTTTCCATCGAGTTCAGCACCCACAAATTAGGTATAATCACTTACCCACTTGCCAGATACAGAGAAAAAGTTGTAATTTGTTAAGTAGTGTAATTTATCATGTCTAGCCACAAGAAGTCACCTAAAATTTGTGAGCAAGCCTATGCTGACAATTGCTATTTGCCGTTAAAATAGTTTGATGCAGGCTTCGATCTGAAGTGCGTGATAAGCGTAAAGTGTCTAAGGCTGTGGCAATCACATGACCAAGTGTAGATCTGTCTAAATAGTCGCGAAGGATACCTATGCAATCTGCTCGAAGTCTTGATCACCATGGATACGAAGGCTACCAGCTATGCACTGTTCTCACAGTGTCGGTTGCGATGTCTGACTAGCAATTTTTTAGTATTGTCATTTTGTCTGCTAAAGCATTGACTTACGTTTTTCGCCATTTTAAATAAGGTTGTTGGTGTTCGAATAGTTTGATGCAGTATTCACTATGAACAGCGCGAGAAGTGTAAAATCATCAAGACTGCATCAAGTCTAAAACTCAAGGGTCCGACCAGGGAGTCTTGGACTATTCAGATACAGCCCAAATCTCCAATGTGTACTTGGACTATTCGGACAGTCCTCAGATCAAGTTTTTAACAAGTTTAGTGACATGGGTGGTATGGAAACCTTTATAATGGCAGCACACAGTTTACATGAATAGCAGAAATACTGCCTAAGTAGGCCTAGCCTATACACTGTACCCACCTTACTTTTTTTTAATAGTTAGGCCTACCTTCACCAAATGTTGAGCTGTATAAAATCCTGCTGGGCCACTACCAACAATACAAATATTGGCACAGTCACTTTGAAGAAACGAAAACGTCCGACAATAATTTATCATAAACCTACGTTTTAAAATCTTAAACATTTTTAATGAATAAAGCATTTAATTTTAATTCGCATATATCCTAATGATAAATTCTATAAATGTTTCATGCTAGAATTGAAAGGTAGGCTAAATAAGAGGTGATAAACACATTTCTTTCTACATTAAGTTCTTCTTAATAAGGTCGAAGAATCTACAATCTGAACGAATACATTCCTTAAAATAAAAGTTAAATTCTATGGTTTCAAGAACATTAAAAAATGATTTAACAAAGTGATTTCTACATTTATGACCTTAATAAGGTCGACAATTGGACTATAATAAAGTTTCCCAGATAGGTATCAAGAACACTTAAAATTGATTAGCGAGATAAATTTTAACTAAAGTGGAAGGTGTTAAACTAATTATTTAATATATTTATTTTATTTTGTCTGATTTTCACATATCCATATTATTCTGAGTTCCCAGAAGTCCGCCACAACCACAATAAACTAACCGTTTTTAGCCAACATTT